>RJWM01007902.1:0-74775 GCA_004363535.1 Dasyprocta punctata | reverse complement strand
GCCTACATCCTGTTTCCGCATCGGCTGTAACCCCGCCTGATATGATGTATGCTTAGCCATGAATGACGCCTGCCAATGAGAATGTATACCCTGCTATAATGTGATTGGGTGGTGGGTTGGTATTTAAGTGGGCTCCCGCCTGCGAGCGGGTAGTAGAAGAAGGAAGAACGAAAAGGGCAAGAAGCACATAGGAGCCGCTCATAGCGGACGCGTGGGAGGCTTCTTGGAGCGTAACCCACCAGGGACGATTAAAGCTGTCTCACCTCGCCGCTAGTGTGTCGTGTGTCTTCCTGCCGGCCGGGACAGGCGCCCGACAAATCCTGAGACAAAAGGGTCTGAGGGTTTCTGACTTAGGTTATCAAAATACATGCTTTGCTACTTATATTGTTAGAACCAACAAGACAAATTATTTCTCAGTGTCTCTGCTCTCCAGATTTTGATTATTATTAAACTAATGAAAAGCTCTGCTTCTTTGCTTTTCCTTTAGGAAACAATAAGACTTCTCAGTGAGATTAAGTTAGGTGAACTCTGTAGTATTTTAAAGATACATGTACAAGAAACTGTACAAAAGAAAAGAGAAATGGATGGGGGAAAGGGAAGAGAAGCAATACGTACACAAGATAGTTAAAATAGTCACACAGCTAGTTTCTCTTAGTTCATTGAAAGGAAAGGTTTGTGCTAATATTGTTTGGAAAATATTTCATGCTTATATCTTGTACTCTGAGTAACTACTATGAAGATAACAATACACAATGTGTTAATTATTGTCACTCTCCTATTAGCCTGCTTTAAAACTGTTTTATTTTTATTTCTATTTTCTTCTTTTTAAGATAAAAAAATATGCACGCACAATTTTAAGTAACAAGAGCGCAGCTTTAAATATGATTGCCTAACCTTTGACAAGTTTTGTAATTTGTGGGTAATCTCTCTCTGCTTCAATTTCCTCCTCCATGAAATGCAGATTATTTCAGTTATGTCACCTCATTGTTAAATGAGATAACACACTTGAGGCACTTAGAGCACTGCTTAATATATAATGGCATTCAATAAATGTTAGCAATTACCTACGACCATTATTTCTATCCATTTGACTAAAAGGCAGCAAGAGATCAAATTTAGAATTGGTGTCGAAATTTTTTCTGTGGTGCATACATGTCGTAAGTGACAAGATTTCCTTCTTTTTAAGGACAGAATAATATCCATGTATCTCACATTATCTTTAGCCATTCATCTGTTAATGATACTTACGCTGGTTGATTATTTAGGAAATAATGATGAATGCACAAGATGAAGTTTACATATGCATATTTTCTATCCATTCCAATTTGAGAAATTTTTTAATTCATTAAAAATTGTTAAAATGAAAGCTATATACTTATTTTTCAGTTCTTTAGTTGGATTGGCTGGGAATATTGAAAAGAGATACTATAAGACTAATAAAGAGATAATATAAGAACATGGACAGAAAAGTCTGAGCTGAAACTTTTGGTTACTCACTGGTTGGATTGTTTATTTTAACTCTAGAAAAAGAGTTAGAAATAGACGTGCTTACCATGTATCATCCTCAGTTATTTGGAATTATTATTAAGGCCAAAATGCGCTTCTAAATTATGAATGTTCACTTTTAGTTCAATGTACAGTGCTAAGGTTGGTGTTAAAATCCACAACAATACAGACAAATGACTTTCAGGTCCCATTGGCTGAGGATAATGATTTGTGACATGAACTCGAAGAAGCTGCTATAATTGACATAGTCCAAAGTAGTAATTTGATTATAGTACTCGCAACTGCAGCTTTGTTTTAAACTAATTCCATCTTGAACTTGGGGAATGATGTCATAGTGCCTTGCTATCTGGATCACCCATGTATACAAATAAAAAGCAATACTCCCTGACATTTTACCTGTGAAGATCCAGCTGGACAATTTGGAGGCCTTCATGTTCAGAGAATTCACAGTTCAAATGGGGAAGGGGAATCCTGGGGTTATGCTAGGCTGGAGTGTGTCCATGGCCTTGGACTATCTGGATTTTTCCTTCGACTGTTCTCCACAGGAGAGAATTCAAGTCAAAGTAGATATACCTATTGAGTATTTTTCCAAGCTACAGTGAGTGTGTTGGCCCAGAGAGAAGTCCTTTGCTTAGGCTGTGTAGGTTTCAGTATTAGAATGAACACCAATATAAACACCTATTTTTGCCCAATTCCAAGTTCCAATTGGAATTTGTGTTATTATATGATTTATAAAAGTAACTCCCAATTCAGAATAAATGGATCAGTGGAAAGCAGAAGGGAGGCTGGCACTGATTAGGGCGTGCCTGTGGCCATGTCCAGGGCTTTCTTAGCTGGCTTTCCTTTCTCCAGGGGCTGTCAGCTGGGTGGGAGAAGACAATTATTCCTTTCTGGATAGAAAGGAGTCTGGGAAATAAACTATTCTACTGTCCAGCACTGCAGTGCTCTGAAGGCCGGAGGAGCAGCCAGCCTGCCCCTCTGCTGTGGATCTCTGCTCCAAACTGTGTGTGTGTGATCATAGATTGTGAGACGTCAGCTTGGCTTGAGTAAGAACCGCCGAGCAGATTTGTAAATTCTGGGTGTGTCTGTGATGAGTGACAGGTAGGTCAGCAAACTGAGGTGGGAGGTCTACCCTGGGTGTGGCTAGCACCAGCCAATAAGCTTGTAGGTTGGACAGAATAAGAAGGGACAGAAGAAGGAAGTGTGTGTGTGTGTGTGTGTGTGTGTGTTTAAACAGCTCCAGTCTCCCAGCACAGACTTTTCAGCCTCACAGTGCAGGCTTGCACTGATGACTCCACAGTGAGCTTCGCGGTCTTTGACCTTCAGCTGCTACTGAATCCTCTGGCTCTTCAGGGTGTAGACGACAATTTTGGATTTCTCCATTTCTGATCCTGCAGTTGGTCACTGTGACCCCTTTGTCCCTGATCCAGTAAGACTACCTCATAAACCACTTTGTATAATTATACATGTATTTTGTATTGACTCTGTGGCTCTAGGGAACCCTAATAGAGCAGGTTAATAAAAGGTTCTTAACTCACCCAGAACACAGCAGCATTTCTCCCTGTGAATGTAGGAAAGTTTGCAGGAAGCTTTGAGAATCTTTCTAACCAATAAATTTAACCAATTTGTGTTAGTTTGTATGTTATAAAAATACCATACACAGAGTACCTTATAAATAACAGGAATTTATTCCTCACATCTCTGGAGGTTGGGAAGCCCAAGATCAAGGCACTGAGTGAGAGATATGGTGTTTCCTAAGGGCTGCTTTGTCATAGATATTGACTTCCGGGTGGGTTGTCACATGGTCAAAGGGAAAAATGAATGCTCCCAGGCCTCTTTTATAAGGGTGCTAATTCCATTCATGAGATGTCTGCCCTCAAAACTGAATTTCTCCCAATCCCACAACCTTGAGGGTTAGGATTTCTACACATGGGTTTTGGGAAGACACAAATATTGAGACCAGTTTATAATGCGTACTACTAGGATCACAGCATAAATTCAACATAATTAGGCATACTAAAAATGGTGCCAGACTGATAAAAAAATTACTCAGTAAGTATGGGTCTAATAAATTAATCTCACCAGTTTGCTGATTCTCTGCATCTCATATAAGAAGAAAAGTATTTTCTCCAAAACACATCCAGAATCTGTAGACGATACTATCCGTGCCTTTTACTTCTAATGATTGTGAAATCTAAGTGTCTTTTAAGATTTTTCTTACATCTGTTCTGTTTGTTTGAATCCACAGACATCTCAAGTCAATTTTTCTAGGATTGATCTCATGACTTTCTTCTAAACTACTACTTCTATTTTATATCATCAATTTAAACTTTTCTAAGTAGGCAACTTTGAGCTCTCTAGGCTGCCACTTCCCTCATTTTCCAATGTTGTTATATGTACACCATCATTTTATCTCTTATCTGCAATCTCTCTGATTCTCCAACTTCACTTTCAGTTTAAGTGTTCCTTTTCTTTCATACAAACTGTCTCCTGATAAATAGTGCTTTCCTCCAAAGTATCCTCAGAAATGCCACCTCACAGTCATATCTTTATGACAAAAATTCTTCAGTGATTTTCTTAGTGTTATCAAGAAAAAAAGATAAGCAAACCGGCATTTATCAAACACTTACCAAATGTTATGTACTATGCTAGAAATGGGAATTGTTCTGTTTTATTTACTCTTCAAAATCAAGAGGGAACAAGTACAATAGTCCACTATACAGTGAGGAAACTGAGTTTTAGAGAAGTACAGTAACTTCCCTTGGGTCACTCAATTTGTAAATGGAAGTGCCAAGATTTGTGACTAAGACAAACCTGTCACTTGGTCCCCAGCTCTCTTTTATGTTTCAGTTGTACTCGCAGAGTCTATCAAGTTCTCTTGTGACTCTGTATCTACCATTCCTTTTCTTTATAGGCTCTGCTCTTGCCACAGCTCCACTGCAAGGCTCCCTTGAGAACAAACCCCTTCTTTTAAATCTGTCCTGATTCTCCCAGGTTTCTTCTACGCTATATCTATGCTCTCATTATTGGCAGGAAAATGCTTTCCTGGAGTGCCTTGTGCAGTTCCTGGGTGATCCCTACTTTCTGAGAACCCTGGGAACTCCCTGGGAGGAAGGTCTGTAGCTTTCCAGCAGAGGAAACATGGAAACAGGGAGAATGGATACATGGCTGCTGGATGGAGCCATCACAGCCTCATAGTTTGGCCAGTTCTGCCGAACTTTACTGTAACCAAATATTGGCCTTTTGTTTCTCCCATCAGAATGTAAGATTCACGACAAGGATGCATGTGGTCTGTTCATAACTGTGTCACCTGTGTTTAAAACTGTGCCAGGCTGACAAAACAAATCATTCCATAAGTATGGGTGGAATCAATCAATCTCACCAATTTATTGGCTCCCTGCATCTCCTATAAGAAGAAAGTGTTTTCTCCAAAGCACATTTTTGCCCCTTTAGATTGATTTGGTTTGTTAAAATTTCTCAGTGCCAAATGTGCCTTTGGCACCATGCCAAGTAAGAAGTGAAAAAAAGAGATACCAAATTATTCATTTAAGGAGTCTACATTTTAATAGGTAGCTATTGATTGTGCCAGTATAGCTTTCAGGAGATGTACTAATCACAGAAATAAATAGTTGCCTGTCATTATGCTAATATTTGGTTTCACCAATTTCTTTATAACTTTTATGGAGTATTCAATGGTCCCCCTCAGGGGTTATTTATATGGCAGAGTAGTAATTAGTCAATAAAAAGGAGAAAATGGTGACTGCCTTGTGGCAGTGTACAGTGCACACAACTTCTTTCATGTATGAAGCCTTAAGAATTTTGAAAGCCTTGAAGTTTTGAAAAGAAGGTTTTTTAAAAAGTATGAGCTATTTGCATTTTATTTTCTGAATAGATAATTGTTATAGGGCTCTCTTGAAATGTCTAAAACAAACATTTAAATGAGTCATCCATCAAATCAATTTTTTTAGTCTCTGCCTATAATTGCCCTTTAGTACGATTTCCAAAAATCATGAGTAAGATGACATTGGTTAACTTCATGACATTTGATCTTAAGCATTATTTCATAAGTCAGGAAAAAGAGAATGAATTTTTGCTGTAAAATAAAATCTATAGTAAAGGAAATATTAGAATTACTAAGGAAATTTTAGGACTAGTTTTTTTCAGGCTTTTTTTTTTAATTTTTAATTTTATTTTAAAGATAGTAAAATCCAACAAAAGACAACAGAACAATCAAAACAAAGCAGTAAAACTGGCATAGAACTTCAAAGAGAGATACTATGAAAACAATAGCTACTATAGTGTATCTTGTTATTTTCAGAATAGTTGAACATTCCATCAGGTATAGCAAAAACAAACCGAAAACAAAACACAATAAAACCAATAAAAACAGGATACGAGCTGGGTGTGGTGGTGCACGCCTTTAATCCCAGCACTCAGGAGGCTGAGGTAGGAGGAGCATTGTGAGTTCAAGGCCGGCTTGGGCTACAATGCGAGCGCAAGGCCGGCCTGAGCTACATAGTGCGACCCTGCCTCAAAAAAACCAGGGCCGGGAGTTTGGCTCAGTGCCTTAAGCGCCTGCCCTGGCAGGCGCGAGGTTGTGAGTTCAATCCCCGGTGCCGCAAAAAAAAAAAAAAAAAAAAAAGATACGAAATGAAGAAAAATTTAAAAAATTTAATAAAAGAAACGAAAATTAACCAAAACAATGAGAACTATATTGGGGCTTAAAGACAAGACAGAGGACAATCCCACATATTTGCCACACTGCACAATGTCATCTACCCAAGTAATGCTCAGGCTGCAGGCACCAGGCCTGCAAAATAACCTAACAATACAAGCGTTTAGTTGCTTTATGTACCTTAGTTGCTATGAACTTAGCCGGTCCTGTGAACCAGCAGGTTGCTTATGGCGGGGGGTGGGGGGTGGGTCCTTGATTCGTAGCTTGCCTATGGGACACACATCTCTTTCTCTTCCTGGAGTTTGCACAGTCGTGCACACTCACCAGGGAGGCAGGCGGGTTTAAGGAAAAGAATAGCACTTCATTTCAACACAAGAATACAAGCTGTACTCACATAATGTAACATTCTCAATCCATGGTTTGTGGTTTATATAATAGTATGGGTTGCATGAATACCTCTACCTGAGCACCAGTTCTATTCTGTATGTGGTTATTGACAGCCCTGAATTGTAAACTACTCCTGGGCAAGAGCCCTAGCTCTTAAAGTGCCCCAAAATATTGGCTGAATGATGGTTTCATATAAACATCCAATCCATGTTTTCAAAACCTTTTCAATAAAATAGCATATTTCTGAGTGTCAGCTTCCTTAGGAAATATGGAACTCAAACTTTCCTTCTTTTGATCATTTTCTTTTATGTTTATTCTTTGAGAGCTCCTTCCTTTACAGGCAGATGCAGGATAAAAACGTTCTAACTTACATGCTCAGTGCTATAGCCACAGTGGTGCTGCCAGGTAGCCTGTCAGCTTAACTTGGGAAAGTCCCAAATTGCTGGCCGTATTGTAGCCTCTACAATGAAAATCAATGAGTTAAATTGGCTAGAACAAATAAAGTGACAAAGGGTAATGCTGAGTGGCAGAAAGAGAGGAAAACCTACAATTTATGAACCACGAGAGCCATGGCAGTTAGCTCAGCACAGCGGCACGATGCGATGTATTAGATTGTTAATTATGTGTTTGGAAAGTGGTGGCCTAGGACTTTATTGTTTTCTGTAGTGAAGTTCTAAGGAGGGCTTCTTATTGAATGTTTTGCTTGGCTGAAAAATCTAGATCTCATTCAAATTAGAATTACAGAGCAAGCCATTTACAAAAGATGCTTCGGAGACTGAGCTGAGTAAGCAGCTGGAGCCCTTCCAGGCAGAAGTCTCATTTCCAGCAGATTGAAAAACAAATCAATTGCTTATTAGCGGTGTAACTCTGTCAGCAAGGTGTTCTTGATGCTTTTGTCAGAAATGTATTCAGGAACTGATCTAATAAATACAAAACTCAATAGGATTCTTTACCACTGAAAACTCATAGATAAGAGACAGTTATATATATTGCTAAATAAAATATACTTACATTTTACTTAGAAGTTCATAAAGGGTTGTGTGGGTATGGGGTTCAGGTTTGGGAAGATAGGATTTCCAAGTACTACTACAAGTAGTTGCTTCTGTTGTGATGGTTTAAATATGTTCTTCAAATATTCATGTGTTGGAAATTTAATTCCCAATTCATATGTTAATGATATTTTTGGAGGTGGGACTTTTAGAAAGTAGTAGATTAGATGAGGTCACAAGGTTGTGCCTGCCCCCTGACCCCTGGCCCCTGGCCCCATAATGAAGTTTGTAGATTTGTAAGAAGAGGAAGAGAGTTCTAGCCAGATCTAGCAAGTTTTCTTTGTCTTTCCATGTGATGTCCTCTGCCATGTTATAGTGAGCATGAAGGCCATTATCAGATGTTGGTGCCGTGCTCTGGGACCTCCCAGCCTCCAGATTTGTGAATTAAATAAAATCTCCATTCTTTAGAAATTGCCCATTTTCAGATATTTTGATTTAACAACAGAAAACAGACTAAGACAGTGTGATATCAGAGATGCAAAACTGGACTGCAGCTTGTTATTGGTAAAGCTAATGACTGATGTTCTCTGAGGCAAACTATTAGTTTCGTAGACTCATGTTCGTGAACAACACACCCATGCTCAAGTTCAATGCCAAATTTTGAAAAGCCATATGACAATCAGTGGTGAGCAGTAAATCAACCTCATCATGCCAATTTTAATTCTGAGAGCTACTGGAAATATGTCAGGCTGCAAAACATTTAAAGTATTATATGAGGATGCACAGTTACACTCCATTGATGGCCACTGGATTGAGAGCCAGCAAACTTCCATGATACCGGGATGCAAATCAGAAGGCATCCAGAAAGGATCTGGAAATGACAGAATGGAAAAGAATCCTAACCTATCATATGGTGCATACCCTACCCCATTCTGGCTTCTAAAATAATGAAGTATGGAGAATTAACTTACGCAGTTCTTGTGCATTTGGTCTGTTTTTCTGATCGCAGAGCTGGTGGTTTAAAGCGATAGTCTGACCTTAAACTTAACAAAGATCCTGTGGAGATTTTCTAGTTGTAAATTAAATGTTTCCCAGAAGAGAAGCATTGATTCTCTCCACTAACTCACTTTCTTGAACTTGGGAAGTTTTCTAGGGAATTGAAGATTTGTCAATATACCAAATCTTTGTAAATGAGTGAAAGCTTAGAGACTTACAAGTGATAAGGCATATAGTAAGTATAAAAATCATTTAATCCAAATCTTTCTTTGTAAATGAGGAAAATAAAGTCCAGAAATACTGTGCTAGTATTGATCAATTGAGGAGGTGGTGCTGGGAAGTAGGTTAACTCTTCCTAGATCTTTTCCCATTAGCTTTGCAGGCTCATTCATTTCATCAGCAGAATGGTTATCACTCTGTAAGGTTTTAGAGATTCAACAGTAAACAGAATAGCCAGTCTCTGGGGAGCTCGGATTCTAGTATGGAAGGAATCAAGAAGAGTAATGAATATTAAGTACTGTCACAGGGATTTCAACCTTCCTTCCCCCAGGCACAGTACTTGACCTGTTTATGCTGGACCTTTGTAAAAGACACCAACATCTTGTAGCGATTTTGAATTACACTCTGGAAAACTCTTTACCATCATTCTAGGACAGCAGAACGCTGAGTAGTCCAGGTTCACTGACAACTGGTGACCAAGCTCTACATCTTATTTATTGGGAGATTTTACTGGGTTAGGGTTGTTATGTTGGAAACTTCTAAATGAAATTTTGCATAACTCTGAATTTCTGATAGATTCGTGAAAGTATAAAATTGACAACATATGCCAAAAATGTTTTCTTTTTAATAGTCTTAAATAAGCCTAAAATTCTCAAGGCATTGTAAATAAAATTAAGATGGACATCTGTATTTGTATAGACAAATAAGAGTGGGCTGGGTTTGCATTCATTATAAGTCAAGAGAGCCTTCACACAGCTGTAACTATAGAACTTAGAAATAAGGAGGCAAGAATGAAAACAGACCAACTGCGAGGCACTGCATTAGTCCTAGGGAGAGATGGTGCTTCCTAGACTGGCTGGTGGCTGTGACAGAGGAGAAAAATGAATGAATGGGTAGAGATACTTAGGAGGTTGAATTAACTGCCCGAAGGATTGGTATCATTCATTCCAAATCCACACTCGCAATGTCTGAGATCGAATCTAATGTAACAGATACATTTCCCCCTGGTTGTTTAGAACTAGCATCGTGGTTTTGGCTATTGGTTTGAAAAACTGGTCTTACCTTCTTGCCCTCTGTACAGTATTAGTGTTTTAACTAGTTAAGTATTAGGGATTTATTGTGGGTTCCATTTTCTGCCCAAAATACTGTAATTGATGACTTAGAAAAATGTCCTGGGTATTATTTGTCTTGAACTTAATGCCTTAAAAATGTGTCTCTGTCAAAAGTATGGTTACCCTTCAACTGAAATGAACAAGAGTTAGAGTCAGTGATTCAGTATGTATGCTCTAATCCTTCATCTGAAATAATAATGTAAGAGTGCTTTAAAAAGTATATTATGTTACATGAAATGATTTCATCTTGGTATTCATGAAGTCTTCTCAGCAAATTATGTTTTGAGGACTAGAATCCTTATTCTGGTCTCTTAGTTGGTCTTTCTGTTTCCATTCTTGTTTCCTTATAATCCATTCTACACGCATTAGTCAGAGTGACCTTTAGAAACACAAATCGAATTTGGCCATTTCTCTTCTTAAGATTGTATAATGACTCCCCTTCATCTTCTAATAAGATGCAAATGTTTTATCTTATCCCTCTGGTTTCATCTCCTGCTGATCTTCAGTTGTTCTGCAGCCCAGCTGCATTACCTTTCTGGTCTTAGCAAATGCTAAGCTTTTCCAGCCAGCACCTCTAAACTTTGTGGTCCTGTTGCTTTTTCTTTTTTCTTTTTTAAATTTTATTTTAAAGAGAACAAAACAAAGCGGAACAGAAGAAAGCAGATCAGGACAAAACAATGCAAGCAACACAGGACTTCAAAACAAGTGAACAGGGAATCAATAGTGGCTACTATAGCATCTCCTGTCCTCGACACAGTTGTCCATATCTTCATACACAATGAATCTGAACAAAACACAATAGTATAAAACCAACAAAAACAAAAGAATGAAAGTATTACAGGCGTTCAAAACCCGACAATAGGAAAATCAGTAACGTCTCTTGTTCTCTTCAAAATAGCTGTCCACACTTTCACACATATTGAAATCAAATAATACAGAACAGACTAAGAACAATCAAAACAAAGCATATAAGCATTACTGGACGTCACAATAAGATGATCAGAAATCAGTAATGGCTACTATAATGTCTCATTTTCTTCAAAGTAGCTGTTCATACCATCACTCATAATAAAACCAATTCTTGTAAACTCTTTAGGAAAAGTTTTAGGCTTGTATAAGCCCTTACATGTAAATCTATCCTTTCTGTATTAGAGGGAAAGACAAAACAAAACATCACAAATTACCAAAAAATCAAGAAACAAAAGAGACTAATAAATAACAATAACAAAGAGCCCAAAACAATAACCATACAGGCTTGCAAAACAAGGTGGTAGGAACATAACTAAGGTTGTTATTTTGCATAGTTATCTTCAAAATATAGTTACTCAGCTTACTAGATATAGACTCGCAAAATTCATCTAATCCTATGAACTAAAGAAGAAAAAGTTTAACTACAAATATCTGGAGAAAGATCCCTGCAGGCATAAGAAACACCGAAACTCTTGTTCAGAGGAATGTCTGGTAGATTTGAGGAAAACCACAGAAGCTAGGGTTCCAGGAGAAGAGGGTGTGATTAGAAAAGTAGTAGAAGAGATAGAAATAATGATAATTTGCATATGAGATGATGGGTGGGTTTGCAGGTCTCAGATGAACTTTGACTTTTACTAGGAGGCAGATGGGGAATCAGTGTAGCTTGTTGAGAATTGAGGTGATGCGATGTGTCTGACTGTATAAGAGGATCAGAATGGTGACTTGTTGAAAAGACTGTGGAATTTCTAGGGAAGGACAAAGATCACTAAAGATGCTGCTGGATTCAAGAATCTGATTTGATGATCAGCCTTGGAACAGGCAGGCAGATGTAGAGGGAGTAAAAATTAGGTGGGCTGTGGGTACATTTTGACAATGTGATATGAAACAGAAAGGTATCCCAATGGATTGGAGGTGACATATGAGAGTCAGAAACAAGCAAAAATGATCCTAATGTTTCTGGGCTGAACAAAGATATTTTTGCTATCATCAGAAATTAAGCAGATGCCTTGAAAATGCGAGTTTGAAGGGGGAGGATCAGGTGCTCAATTTTAGGCATAATGAGTTTGAAATGTCCTTTGATCATCAACTAGGCTGGCTGTTGAAAAGGGAGAGTGACATGGCCTAGAGACATAAAATTTGGAGTTAGTTGAACTGTAAGTGGCTTTTAAAGTTTTGAGATTTAATTAAAACACAAAGGGAGCAATGGCTTATGGAGAAAAGGAATAGAAAAAAGAACAAGCCCTGGCTACTTCGAATATTAAGAGGTAAGGTAGAAGATCTAATTTCAACACAGGAAACTGAGTATATTAATGAGAGTTCTCATTGCTGGATACAATACTTGACACCTACAATTTAAAAGGGAAAATGTTTAAGTTGGTGCACTATTTCACTGGGATTTAGATTGGGTGACTCTAAGACAAAAGCATCATGGCAGAAGGGTGTGATAGAATGAAGTTGCTTAGTCATAGTGGCTAGGAAGCAAAACATGGGAATAGTGCAAAAAAGGCATGAGTGATGGACCTTATAGAGTACCCAAGATCATCCTTTCATAATCCACCCAGGAATACACAGAAGCATGTTTTGCTAATCTTTTAGGTCTTTCTTGATCCAATGAAGCTTGCACATCAGGATTAAAAGTGACAATCTATCCCTCATGCACTTTATATCCAAACACATCTCCTTAAATCATACTCACCAAATACATACAATAGCAACTTCAATTCTACCTAATGTAATACAGTCCATATACACCTGGAAATGCAATCATGCTTTCTCCAAAATCTCAACAGTGCCAGCATTTTTAAAGTCTGAGTCAAAGTCTCTTCTGAGAAACAGGGAAAACTCTTAGCTGTGAACCTTTGTAAAATAAAAACAAAAGTTACAGAATCCCCAAGTATAGTGGCATGGGTAAACATTCTTGTTCCAAAAGGGAAGGATAGAGGGAGAAAAAAGAAAATTCAATCAAAGTAAGACAAAAACTCAGCAGAGCATACACTAAGCCCCACAACTATATGTGGCATTCAGGAAACATAGTGTTAAAATGTGAGCTCCAAAGGGCAGGGGTATGCACAGCCCTGTGGCCTTGCTAGTTGCAGTCCACATAACGTCTCTCTTGGGGTGGCTCCACTCCTGGGCTGTAGGTTCCCTCAGCAGGCACCATGTTTCTGGCACTGCCAACATACTGGAGTCCCCACTGTACCTTTGGCTTAATACACACAGGTTTGAACATTGCTTTCCTATGGACTCCTTGCCTGGCTTTCTAGGTCTTTCTTTGAAATCTGAAGGGAAGCCTCTCTTGACCTACAACTTCTGCATTCTGCATGCCAGTAAAACCAGAATTACATGGGCAATATCCAAATCTACTGTCAGTGGAAGCAGTAGCCAGGCCCCCTTAGACCATAGCTTCAGTGGCCTCTCAGTATTTAGATGGCTTAGGACAGTGAAACCAATTCCTTAGGAGACCTTCCTTGAAGAAGAGTTACAGGAATTCTCTCCACAAATAAAAGGTCAACACTTTTTCACCATTAATTCTACAATTGGTGAGGTTTTATTATTTCCTGAGATTCCTTCAAGGTATCTTCTTGTCCCCATACAAAGTACTTAGGTTACTTTTTAACTATGCTAATCACCTTAATAGTGATATCTCTCTGGTCTCAACTTTACACATTGCTCCTTTTGGGTGAAAATTTAAGCTTTTCAAAATTTTCTGCTCCACCTTTCTGTTCTGATTTTCACTATAAATCTAGCTAAAAGCCAGTAGTACCTGTATCACAGCCTGAATGTTGAGGTGCCTAATTTTCCTCTGCCAAATTAATTAGTCCATTGCTGTTAACCACTTACCAGTCCAATTATTTAAATATGAATGACCAAAAGTTTCATATTTTTTGTTAATTTTTAAAAGATAATATAATTGGAAATATAAAAAGACAATTCTATGAAATAATACAAGAATCAACTGATTGAAATGATATCTACCTGAGGGATGCACAGGATAATGAGTATGTAAACAAACGTGCTGCCTGTGTGACATTTGAGGCTGCAAAGTAGTTAATATCAGTTTTCTGCCAAGTATCAACACATGACAAAGGGTGGAAAAATTTTCTGTCAGAGTGTAACGCAGATTGCCTCTAGACCAAATGCCAATGGAGTCCTTGTTTCCAACTGAAACCTCATGAGCCTAGCTTTTACTGTTCACATTCCTATCAGCTCTGACCAGAATCACCCATCAGGCTCTATTTACTAGATTCAAAGGCTTCTCCAGCCCAGATCTTCATGTCTTTCCAAGTTCTTCCAGCAAACCAGTTCCCAAGGCTTCTAAACCACATACTCAGGTAAAGTCACAGCAACAGTCTCAATCTTGGACTAGTTTTCTGTATTAGCTTTCAAATTGTTGACACTATACTTGACATCCACAATTTCAACTATGAGATATTTAGTTTGGATCAGGTATCAAGAGGATTCAGCCCATGGTTGACGACTGGTTCCCAGGAAGAAATGTCATGGTGGGAGGATATAGTGGATGCTTAACTCATGGTGGCTGGGAAGCTGGGCAGGGGAACAGTGCCATAAGAGCAGAAGACCAGGGACCATATATAGTATCCAAACTCGGACCTCCATGACCCACCCTGACACACCCGAGAGAGTGCTTAGTAATCTACTAGGCAATCCAGTGATGTTGCCCTGTCAGGGTTAATGGTCACACTTGAGAAGGAGACACTATTGTGATAAAAATTTAAAGCTGACAGAAGAATGAAGAAATGGCATTGAGAAGGAGGGAATGGTCATTGTGTCAAATGAATTTGTTCTGTTGTCTTTTTATCTCATTTAACTATAAATTACAAGAGAGCAAGGTCTCATCTCTCTAACTGGGCATTGGGTCCCTGATTTCCTGCACAGTGCTTGGCATATATGAATTGCTCAGTAAGTTTTTAGTGAATAAATTTAAAGACAATGACACAGGAATCAATCAGGAGAGCAGGCATGCCTATAGCTGGAGCAAACACTGTAGATTTTTACTGGTGACAGTACAAATAAAGACACTAAAAATGTTGCAAAAATTGCCTGCAGGGTAAACAAAAAAGGCATAAAGTGGCAACTATTCAGTTTCTTTTTTGTTCAAGCTCCTTTAAGGACATAGGTACAGAACACTAGGACCTGGCCTAAAATGATCTTGGAGCCTAGTGCAATCAAAAGTCTCTGATGAGCAGAAACTGAAGAACCAGGATGGACCTTGAGGACCTAGATTAGAAGAAAGAGAGACAGTCCCCAGTTGACTAATGGACTGACATAACAGAGACGAGAAACTGCCCAATTTCAAAGAAGCCACATGTTCAGCATGGATGGGGGTACCAACTAGGGAGACTATTCCATGGATTCCGGGTTACACCCCACTCAGCTTCCTGTTTTCCTTTACACTGGGCCGTTTAAATTCCTATGCTAACAGCCAGTTGGGGAACACAGATAAGAGCATACCTCCTGTCTCCTGGATGTTTAACCCAATAAATCCCCTTTTGCAAAAAATGATCCCATAATATTGACTTCTATGCAAATATATATATCAGACTTGACTTTTGTATTTAGTATTGTGTCCCAGCCCCAAGATGTTTCATTATGTGTATGCAAATATTCCAAAATGAAAGAGGGTTAGCAATTCAAAATACTGGTCTAAAGCATTTCAGACAAAGTGGACTCAAGCAGTGTAGCGATAGCGTTTCCTAACACTGGAAATTCCCAACAAGTGCATCTTGTCCAGATCTTGCCGCTTAGCTTTAGACATTTTGCCACTGCCCACCAGATATCCTCAGGTGAGTAACTAAGTGATTTCAAGCCCATTTCAAACCACCCATACATTTCCTTTAAATACAGAAGCACTCTGTGGGTTAACAGCCCTTAATGAGCTGATACCTGCCCTCGCTCATCTGTCTCCTGCCACACCTCCCTTCCCTTTCCTCTTGGTAGCCACATAGATATCTTTCCTTTACTAGAACACAATTACAGTTTTATTCTTTGTCATTGTAAGCTTCTCAAAGACAATGCCTCTGACCACACCAGATAAAATGTAGCTCACCACATGCCATCAAGTCATCCAGCATCCAATCTGCTCAATTCTTTGCCCTCTCACCTTGTAACATTCTGTGTAATTTACTCTGTGTGTGTGTGTGTGTGTGTGTGTTTAGTGTTTATGATCTATTTTCGTTTACCTTTCACTAGGAAGAAAACTCCAGAAAGACAAAGAGGGTTTGTTTTGTTTTGTTTTATCATTTTTTTTCCTCTGACATACCTTGTACAGTACCTGGAATATATATTGTTTTTTTTTTAATTTTTTTTATTTTGATGGGAATAAAATGTATCAATAAAATGGAACAAAGCAAAACAGTCAGAACAATATAGAATTTCAAAAACAAGACAGAAGGAAACCCCCATAGTTGCTATAATGCATATTGTTATCCTCTAAACAGATGTTTGGTCTACCGGCCCCAGGCCTGTAAAGTCAATCAATCAATACAAGCATTAAGTTATTTTTGTACCTCAGTCGCTATCATTCCAGCATGTGTTCCTACGAATCAGCCTGCTGCCTACACAGGGCAGGGGTGGAGTGGGGGTGGCCCTGTTCTTGCCTCCCAGTCCACACGGCTGGCTCACTGGAAAGGCTGGCAGACTTCTTGATTCTTTACCTGGCCTATGGCTTCTGCTGGCTTGCGGGAAAGGCAGGCTGACTTCTTGGTTCTTTTTCCTGGAACAGATGCTATTGAATGAATGGGTGCCTCTAAAACTAGAATAAAGCTTCCATCAGTTAGGGAGGATCTCTGTGCTATAACAAAGTTTGGAAACTTAGACTGGAAACAGCTGGATTACACTGACCATAGTTCTGACAGTTGTTATGTGAGGCAACTACTGCCATGTGAAGTCAAATCCGTGCAGTGTTCAGCCTGTGTTGCTCTTGGAAGAGACAAGAGACCAGCCAAAAGCCTATGGGAGACCTATCTTTTGGTGATAATATCTGAAGTAGGATATTAATAGGAAGAAGGAAGTTAGAAATGCAACAAAAATTTGGAAAAGCAAAAGCAGAACTGGATTATTGATTACTGTTAAAAATGGTCAATTTCAAGCAGACATGGTGGCTTCTGCCTATAATCCCAGCACTCGGGAAGCGGAGGAGGGATGATCATTGTGAGTTTGAGACCAGTCTGGGTTACAAAGTGAGCTCAAGTCCAGCCTGAACTGCATAGCATGATCCTGTCTCAAAAAGACAAAAAAAAAAAAAAAAAAAAAAAAAAAAAAAAAGGTAAATTTCTTGTGACTGGGAAGCTATCAGGAAAGAAGGAAAAACTGAGATTTTTGGGATGAAAACTCCAATATTTCATCTTAGGCAAGAAGGTCTGAGATGATGCTAGAAGCTCCAAGAAAATAAATAAGAACTAAAGGTTTGCAGAAGATCTCTAAGCCATCTCAGAAAGAAGAGCTGAGTCTATGAAAGTCAGTGAGGTCTAAGCAAGAGAGCACAGAGTAAGAAAAGTGGATGTCAAAAAAGAATTGGGGACTGCTCACAATTACTGGAAGAGAACATCATCGAATTGTACAGAAATGGAGAACCCACGTGTGGAAAGAGAACTACAGAGACAGAGGCTAGCTTTTAATAAATGAAGGCTGATTAAAAGATACTGAACTTTGAAAGAGACCATTTCAGAAATAATGAAAGAAAGTTCCGGTACTATGACTTCAGTAGTGAACTGTAAAAAAAAAAAAAAAAAAAAAAAAAAAAAAAAAAAAAAAAAAAAAAAAAAAAAAAAAAAAAAAAAAAAAAAAAAAAAAAAAAGCAAGCTTAAATTTAAAGAATTCAGGCATTTTTAGGAATGAAAATTATAAGGAGATTTAAAAAAATATTCCTGGAATTCTGCACATTTATAGGAAAATTCCACAAGGTGAGAAACTGATGTTCATAAGGCAAAATTCCCCTGGATAAAACAAGCATCACATCCATGTTAGAAAGAAGAAAAAGACTAAAGTGACCTCTTTTCCTTCCTGTCCTGCAAGTCTTGGTTTATGGGGTGTATGAGATTGTGGGGACAGAGGACAAGGCTAGCCTGGTTCTTGCCTTCTTTGGAGGCAGTTCTGTGTATGTGAGTGCTGTAAGCAGGTTGGCCAGTGGATAATGGGGAGCTGATGTTGAGTGGAGATAAACATTATTCATACTGTAAATCAAGACAATTAAAAGGCTCAGATGATACTATTAAAATAACAGGATATCTGAAACTGTACTTCATTAGGACTGCCTGGAAATTAATGTCTGCTGGCATAACCGGTTCTATTAGTGAGGGGGAAAGTGATTTGTGATAATAGCAATTTCATCAGAAAAGTACAAAGTATCTTATAAACATTAAAAATAAAAAAAGCTTCTTTGTGGGTTTTAAATACAACATCAAAAACTTTAGCCATGAACATGGCTATTTTTCTATTTCCTAGAATTATTTCCAAAATATGATGGAATAAACATTAAATGCTTGATAAATCGGTTAAGGTATTTACTTGGGGCACTGGCTGACCTGGGTTTTAAGGCCACTTCAGCCACACACTGGCTGAGGGATCCTGGGTAACTTACTGACCTATTCTGTCTCTCCACTTACATGAATACAGGTAGCAGTAGTGTGCATAATACAGTACCTATAGTGCTGTGCTTATGCTAAATTCAGTACTGACGCATGCTGTTCTGTAGTTACCTGGTTCTCCTCTAGAGGGAGGATATTCTGACAGCTAAATCTAAAAATCTGCACTCTCTCCTATGTTACCTCAATTTGACTATTTAAGGTCAGAATGCCTCCCTAGATCCAGATCCACATAACTGATGGATGAAATAAAAAAAGAAATCTGAAAACAGATAAAACCTGATGTGAAACCAGGATAAACATTCGAAGGACCAGAAACATAATGTGATGAGCTGGGCAGAGTTCCAATTTTTGTAGTCATGAAATACATAAGATATTTTGGCTAATAAGAATGGGGGGCCCATGATGTTATAATGCAGCTGGGAAATTATTGTGTAGTGATGTTGTAGCCATCATAACGTCATATCTCAACCCATTATTCACGTTTGTGCTGATGTTGGTGTAAGTAAACCTACTGTGCTGCCTGTAGTGGAAAAGTGTAGCATTACAATGATCTGAATTTGGTGGTTAACCTTAATTGTGTTTACTTGATTGGTTTGGGATATATACGGAGGATTGTGTAACACTCTTCTGGTGTGTCTGAATGGGTCGTGGAGGTGTGATCTGGTTACTGTACTTGGTCTCTTGCCCTTTCCTGTCTGCTACCTAGCTGCTCTGAGCTAAGCAGTTTTGCTCTGTCACATCCTTCTGCCATAATGTTTCTATCTTGGAGTCACCTAACCATGAACTGAATCCCCTGAAACCATGTGTCAAATTAAACTTCTCTTCCTTTAAGTTGTGGGTGTTTGTCCATGAACAGGTTATTTTAAACAATAGCCACTGCACATGGTGTTAGAACACCATAACTTTCCTCCTGTATAACTGTGTTTTGGTAGAGTATCTAACTTTCTTCTGCCCCTTTCCTGGCCTCTAGCAATTATTATTTCATTCTCTCCTAATTTGAGATTGGCTCTTTAAACTTCTACACTTAAGGAAGAGCACGCTTTCCTATGTCTAGCTTATTTTACTTAACATAATGCCCCCTAGTTTCATATAGTTTACTGGAAATGAGAGGACTTCATTTTTGGTAGCTAAAAAATATTTCAGTGTGTCTATGTATATTTTCTTTATCCATTCATTCATCTATAGGCACTTAGATTGATTCAGTATCTTAGGTATTGTGAACACTGCTGCAATAGATGTGGGAGTACAGGTATGTGTTTGATACGCTGATTTCATTTCCTTTTGCCCTTGTACTCAGAAACGGATCAGCTGGATCACATGGTAGTTCTATTATTGCTACTTTGAGAAACCTCCATACTGTTGTGTATATTGGCTGTACTAGTTTACATTACCACCGGCACTGTATAATTGATCCCTTTTCTCCTATCTTCATCACCTGTTCTTACTTTTTGCTTTTTTATTATAGCCATTTTGATTATGGTGAGATAGTATCTCATTATAGTTTTGATTTGCATTTCCCTGATGGCTAGTCATGGTGTTTTTCATATACCTGCTGGTCTTTTGCATTTTTGTGAGAAGCATCTAATTGAGATCAACTTCCCATTTTTAAATTGGATTATTTAGTTTTTGCTGTTGAGTTTATTTATTTATTAATTTATTTGTTTTGGTACCAGGAATCAAACTCAGGACCTTGTGATTCCCAGGCAGGTGCTGTGCCACCGAGCTAGCAATATCTCTAGCCCAGTTGTTGAGGTTTTAACTCATCACATATTCTAGTTATTATTTGTTCAGCATATAGTTTGCTGATATTTTCTTCCATTTTTCAGATTGACCCTTTACTGCATCGATTGTTTTCTTGCAGAAATTTCTCAGTTTGATTTAATTCTATTTATTTTTATTTTTGTTCCTGAACTTTTGGGACCTTTTCCAATAAGCAATTGCCTTTGGCAAGGTTTTGAAGTGTTTCACCTGTGTTTTCTTCAAGTAGTTTCATTAAGGTTTTACATTTAGATCTCTTACTCATTTTGAGTTGATTTTTATATGATGAGTAGTAGGGGGTCATGTTTTATTCTTCTGTATATAAATACCTAGGTTTCTCAGCATCATTTATGAATGATGTTTTCCATTCTTCAACATGTTTTCTTGGCATCTTAGAGGAGAATGAGTTGGTTGTAGATATGTAGATTTATTTCTAGAACTTGTGGCTACTTTTATGCCAATACTATAGTGTTTTGCTTGCTGCAGCTCTGTAGTACAATATTTTTTGCGATCAGGTATCACGAGGTCTCCAGTTTTGTTCCATTTGCTGAAGATTTCTGTGGCTACTTGAGGGTCCTTTGTGCTTTCAATATGAATTTTATGAATGCTTTTCTATTTCTATGAAGATACCATTAGTACACTGATGGAGATTGTATTGTACCTATAAGTCACTTTGGGAGTATCAACATTTTAACAATATTAATTCTTTAATTCCCAGAAACATGGGAGTTCTTCCCATTTTTTTGTATGTTCTTGCATTCCTTTCATCAGTGTTTTGTAACTTTTACTATAGAGGTCATTGTTAAATTTATTCCTAGCTATTTTATTTATTGTAGGTATTATGAATGAGATTGCTTTCATGATTTACCTCTCAGCAAGTTCATTATTGATTTGTAGAAAAACTACTAATTTCTGTATGTTGATTACATACCCCAAGATTAATGAATTTACTTATATTTTCTAATAATCTTTAGGTGGAATCTTTAGATTTTTCTGCATATAGAACCATGTTATCTGCAAACAATGACGATTTGATTTGTTCCATTTCTATTTGCATCCTTTTAATTTTCTAATTGTTCTGGCTATGCCTTTCAGTACTAACTTCAGTAAGATTGGTTAGTTGTTCATGGTATGCACATTTGAGGTCTGTCAGACCCACATTAAACTTGTTCAATCAAGCAGGGTATGCTGACACATGCCTGTAATCCCAGCATTCTGGGAGGCCCAGTGTCTTAGTTACTTTTCTCTCATTGCCAAGACAAAATACCTGATGCCCAAAATTAGGGAAGGAAAGGTTTATTGTTATAGTTTCTCAGGAGTTTCAGTCCATACTTAGCTGGCTCCAAGTCAGCATGGCATGGCCGGGCTGCCCTTCATGGAGGCTGCAAGCCGCAAAGTGTGCTGGCGAGAGAGCGAGAGCGCGTGCATACGAGAGAGGGCAGAAGCGAGCAAGAGGAAGACCTGAGTCCCTTACACTGTATCTCAGCTCCACCCCTGGGCGGGTATAGCACTCACATTATCAATCCTGGAGCTAGACCACAAACTGATCACAAGCGTCAAACTCAGCCCCATCAAAAGTACATGAGGACTTGGGGATACATAGCATACCCAATACACCCAGGCAGGAGGATCCCACCCTGGCAATTTAGTGACTTAGTGAGATGCTGTATCAAGATAAAAAATAAAAAGGGCTAGCAATGTACCCCTGGGTTCGATCCACAGTACTGCATGTGGTGAAAGGGGATACCTTTGCTTTGATTAAAAAATTAGAGACAATGTGTTCAACTTTTTCCTGTTTAGTATGATGTTGGATGTGAGTTTTTAGGATGCTGAAGTGCATTCAGTCTCTACCTAATTGTTCAGAATTTTAATCATGAAGGGATGTTGAATTTTATTGGATGATTTTTTTTTGGCATCTGTTGAATTGGTTATATGATTTTTTTCTATTGATGTGATTTATCACATTTATTGATTTAAGTATGCTGACTCATCTTTGCATCTCTGTGATAAATCTCACTTGATCATGATAAATGATATTTTCAGTGTGCTACTGAACTCAGCTTACTAGTTAGTTTTGAGAAGTTTTGCATCTATGTCAATGATGATGCAGTATTTATCTATAGGTTTTGCTGCTATTGTGTCCTTGCCTGGTTTTGGTATCAGGATAATGCTGTCCTCATACAGTGAGCTCAGAGGAATGCCTTTATTCAGTTTTCTGAAATAGTTCAAGAAAAATTCATGTCAGTTCTTCTTTCACAGTGCTCAGAAGTGAAATCATCCATTCCAGACATGGCTTTGTTGAAAGCCTTCTTATTACTTACTCAGTCTCAAACTCACATTAATATGTTCAGGTTTTCTGGGTCTCATGGATTAGGTTTAGTAGGTTATTCGTGTCCCAAATTTTACTCATTTATTTTAGGTTTTCCAATTTATTGGCACATAGTTGTTCAGAAAGTGTCTAATGATTCTTTGTATTTCTGTGCAATCCATTGTAATTTTTTTTGCTTCTGATTTTATTTATTTAGGATTTTTTCTCTTTTCCCCCTGATTAATTAGCAAAAGTTTATCCATTTTGCTTATTAAAAAAACCCAACTCTTCATTTATTGATTTTTGAATCACATTTAAAATTCTTATGTTTATTTATGATTTGATCTTTGTTATTTCTTTCCTTTTATGAATTTTAGATTTGTTTTGTTCCTGATTTTCTAGTTTCTTGAGATATATTGCTTATTTGAAGTCTTATTTATTTATTTAATGTAAGTACTCATTGTTATAAACTCCTCTCTTTCTACTACTTTTGTTATGCCCCATAAATTTTGCTATATCATATTTTCATTTTCCTTGGTTTTGAGAAATTTTTAAATTTTCTTTTCTATTTTTTAAACAATCTATTGTTCATTCAATATCATGCTGCTTAGTTTTGAAGTATTTATATGACTAGTAAAGTTCCTTTTGTTGTTGACTTCTAGTTTTGGTTCACTATGATTAGGAAAAAACTTGACATTGTTTCATTTTTAAAATTTCTGCTGAGACACATTTTGTGGCCTAATTTATGATCTATTCTCAAGAATATTCTGCATTCTCGTATGCATTGTTCAATTATGAGATAAAATGCATTGCATATTTCTAGGAGGTTCGTTTGCTGTGTAGTATAGTTTAACTCTGGTGTCTCTTTATTTTTATCTCAATGGTATGCCTATTGATAAAAGTAGGGTATTGAAATCTCCCACTATTATATGGGAGGCCTCTCTCTCCCTTTAACTCTAATAATGTTTGCTTAGGAAAATTGAGTGCTCTGACATTAGAGACATGTGCACTTACAGCCACTGTATCTTCTTGTTGACTTGATTGTATATAGTAACCTTTTGTGTCTTCTTACAGTTTGTCTTACAGTAATATGCCCACTCTTGCTTACTTTTGAGTTCTGTCTACATAGAATATCTTTTTCCACCCTATGAATTTCAGTCTGTATCTGTCTTTACTGGTATAGTGAGTTTCTGATAAGCTGTATATTATTAAGTGTTTTTTAAAAAATTCATGTAGCTAGTCTATGTCTTTTAATTGGGGAATTTAACCTAGTTAATTCATGAATATTATTGCTATGTAATTGACAAATCTGTCATTTTGTTAATTTTCTTTGGGTTGTTTTGAATATCCTTTGTTCTTTTCTTTCTCTCTTATTCATCACTGTGGTTTGGTGGGAGGGAGGGGGAGAGAGAGAGAGAGAGACAGAATCTTAAAGCAAATCCCACAATTTATATATGTGTTAGTTCAAATCGATCATAGCCTTAGTATAAACATTATATTATAAATTCAAACAAGCAAAAAGCCAGGAAAAATTTGTAAGGTTTTAGAGCTAAATGAAAATTTCTTAGATGTGATGCCAAACCATGAAATAAACATTGGACAATTGGATTGCATCAAAATTAAAATTTTTTTGCCATGCTAAGAGGATGAAAGCATAAGGTATAGAATCGGTGGTGATACTTATCAGCCACATGTCAAATAAATGACTAATATCAGTATTTTATAAAGAACTCCCAAACTCAGCAGTAATAACCCATGTGATCAAATTAAAAATGGCAAAGAACATGAGCAGAATATTCAGAAGATAAGTAAGTACAGGAAAATATGTTTAATATCATTAGCCATTAGAGAAACACAAATTAAAATACAAGGGAAACTGTCCATAGAGCCAACAAAATGGTTAAAATAAAAAATAGTGAAATCCTGAGTGCTAGAAAAAGTAGATAATTCATGTATTTTGGTAAGAATGTAAAATGATACAGCCAGTCTGGGAAATAGTTTGGCATGTTAAAAAAAGAAGAAGAAGAACTGTCATATGATCCAATATTAATTTAAGTAAAAAAAAAAAGCTTATAAAAATGTTTGGAATCAAGGTAGAGGTGAAGGGGGAAAGAAGGGAGGGGGAGGAGTCAAAGAAAGGAATTAAGATGTGTAGGTATATGGACCAACTTCCCACAAAGAATGTAGATGTTTTGTAACATACACATGTACGTAAGTGAAAAAAAGCTTAACACATATAAACCTCTACACAAATGTTGATTTGCAATAGACAAAAACTAAAACCAAAATGTCCTTCAACAGGTGAATGGCCAAACAAACTGTAGTCCATAGATCTCCGAGGGTTTTAAAGTACTTTTGTTGGTTTCACTAGTAACTAAGGCTCCATTGACGTCGGGGAATCTTTATTGAAACACAAATGTAAGAGACATTTTATTTAACAGAAATGGAAAACCACAAAATGTTTAGGCAATAGAGCTTAAGAAGGCACAGCAAAGTGAGTAGAGAAATTCTAGGACTCTACACTAGGAGAGGAAAATAGGGAAGATGAATATCAGAAGTGAAAAAACAGATAGCAACATGTCCGAGGGAGAGAACTATGTGTGTTTATCAATGCAGTGTGGTAGGATTCAGGGCCCTGAGCTTTGGTGTGCTGACAGTTATTGAGACGTTAGCTAAGGCGATTATAAAGTTAAGGTGGCAGGTTGAAGGTAGTGTCTCTCTCTCTCTCTCTCTATTTCTCGCCATTGAAAAATAAGGAATGGCTGCGACCTAGAAATTGGGTTAGAAAGTGACCACGGGGTGGTGAAGCACATATCAAACTTATAAATAACACTGGTCCATCTGAATCAATAAGATGTATGGAGAGTAGGTCCAGTAATGAAGTAGTAGAGACAGAGAAGAGGCTGTAACGTAAGAAAAGAGACCATGAAAAACCCTTGTTGCTGTAGAACTTGAGGGAGTTACTGAGAAATAGGAACCCAATCAGGAAGGACATAGGTACACTGGCCAAAACATTGAGGAATAGAGAAGGCTGGCCAGGCTATATACTTGTGCAAATGTAGGTTAAACTCAGCCCTTTTACATTAAATGCAAGTGCTGCTTCTAATTCAAGATATTAGTTTATGGAGAAGCACAACCTGTATACCTTTAGGTTTCTCATTAACATAGATCTGAGTAAAACAGAAAATGTCACTGATGATGCTCGAGTGAATCTTAATGGATTTCTAAAGAAACAAATGTCACACTAACCAGAAGTTTATGTACTGGATACATAAAATCAAACCGAACTAAAATTTTCATTGGAAAATGTGTGTCTACATAGGCATTTCTACGCTTCTTTTCACCAAATGAACAGAGAACTTGGAGGCATTGTTCTATGGCTTAGAATATTTTACTTTAATTTCCAAGTTTCTGAAAATTGATGGCGTTCTAAAAGTTACCTTTATCATCAATTTCCAAGATTTAATGAGTATGTTATTTTCCAATAATTTTAATATTCCATAGGAATTGGGCATATTGTGGCAAATTGCTGAAGGTTATTATAAAAGTTGCTCATTGCAAATTTACTTACAACTTAGTTTAATTTTTCTTTTTTGTTCAGAGTTGAAATAGCACTTACTATGACTCAGATAATATTAAAAATTTAATAGAAGTGCTGGGTGCTGTTGTGTATGTTATTTCCCATTGTCATTTCTTTAAGGAGTTTTCCTACAAGGAAGCAATATAAAAAATAAAACTTTACTGGGCACTGATTTTCATTTTTGTAAAATGCATCACAGTGATTTATTATGCATAGGTGAAATTGAGTAACTGGTGATGCGCCAAAGGAAGAAATAGAAACAAGAATATACTCTGCATGCCACATTGTTTCTAAGATTTTTTGCTGACATTATTTTAGAAAGTCTTCTTCCATACTCAGGGGATAGGTTACCATCATGGCATATCAGTTCTTTTCTACATATAGCACAAAACCAGCACAATAAGGTTAAAGATTAATATTAAAGCACAAGGTTTTAGATTAGAAAAATACAGGTTGAAACCCAATTATTTGAGTTTAGTTCTACAATTTTAGGTTTTATTTAATTGCATTAAGTAGTGTCATCCATCTGGAACACACAGATAATTTGAGTACTTGCCTTGTACAGTGTAATTTTGACTGTGAATTGAAATAATTACTATCAAGCAATAAAATGTTGGGCACACAGAAAGTGACATGCATATCAGATATTATTTTACTGTCATCATCAATTTTTAAGGGTTTTTCTGATACTGTGTACTAGTAACAAAATCTCAAATAGCTGGTTTGCTTATTTTTTCAAATGTTAATTTTCTTGTATTTTGTCACATTCCTTAGTGATTAAAATCAGGTGGAATTTTAACACGTTACCATGTGGGCTGAATATTTTCATTAGGAAACAATCTCTTTGATGATAATCAAAAGATCAGAGAAAGATTTAGACCTTTGTTTTAATATAGTCCTCTCTTTTGAATGTGGGTCATATAATATATATTGTAGTATCTGCCCACGACTACAATACTGGCCCCGTTACTCTGGTATCTGCATTCGCCTGTATGTCTGCTGTTTGCCTTTTACTCCAATGTCAAACTATTCTAATAGGACTGACATGTGACTCAGTTCTTTTAGTCGTCAAGTCAGTTCTTCACCTTGCTAAAATGATATCACTTTGGGGCTGGGGATATAGCTCTGTGGCAGAGTGCTTGCCTAGCAAGCACAAAACCTTGAGTTCAATCCCTATTGTTGCCGAAAGTAGAAAATAAAATAATGCACTTAATGTGCAAAATGTAATATTTTGTTAAAAATTCTAACTGCAAGAATGAGTTAATTAAGTTTTCAAAGTAGCCATGGAGAAGTTTTTGTGTGTTTATTATAGCTGTCACCAATATGGGTTTATTGTGGGTATGCTTGCTAACCTGTTACCTTTTTAATTAAAAAAAGTTAAAAATTTTTTACCAGTACAATAATGATTACATTCATCTTTTCAAAGACAAAGAAGGCATCTCATTCTTATTTTGTGCCTTCTATCCCAAATAGTACGGCCACATGTACACAGCCTGCTCATCATGTCTAGTGAGTGGTCAGATGGAAACCAGAGACACTAAGGAGCACAGAAGAAAGCCAGCATTTCCCAGCACCCCTCCACACCACCGAGCTGTGTCAGTCAGGGAATAAGTGGGGGTAAATGAGCTCCCTGATCTTTCTTTCCTTCTGCTTCTGACTTCCCACTGGCATCTCCCATTGGCCGAACACAAAATGAGACCAGGGGAGCAGTGATGAAGACTGCCGAGGGCATCTTCTTTGGGCACAGAACAGTTTAGAGAAATGGGGAGAACGGGCCTTCATGGCCAAGTGGATGGTAATGGCCATGCAGTCTGAGTATCTAGTGTGATTCTCGTCCTTTTCTTCTCACAGGGAGTGGGTGAGGCTCTAATGACCTGTCTGTGGTTGCATAATTCTCAAAGCAGAACAGGCCATGCCTTAAAAAAAAACCCACTTTCTTCATCTCATGGAAGCCTATGGGACTGAAAAGGATGACTGAATGTTTAGCAACTGCTTGAAGGTACCGACATCTGCTTTTTCTTAAGTCAAAAAATGGATTTTAATTGAAATATTAATTAATTAATTCATTCATTCAATGAATATTTTTGATCACTTGTCATGGATTATTCACAATTCTTGGAGACTAGATAACCAGTCATGAAGAAAACAAAAAACTGTGCCTTACTTCACGGAACATATATCTTCGTAGGGGGGAACATATTTTGTAAGCAATTACACAATAAATAATTTCATTGGCTTGTAGACAGTGCTATAAATCTAAAGAACAGGGACCTATGAGATTATAGTGTAAGAGGATCCGATTTAATTTGGGGTAGAGAATGTTTTCTAAAAAAAATTGAGATGATCTTTCAGTATAAGTGAAAATTGAATAGGAAAAGGGCAAAGGGAATTTATGGTGAAGACTGTCTCCAACAAAAGTGAAGGCACTGGGAAGGCTGAGACAGACTCTTGAAAGCTCTGAAAGCAAACGCAGATCATTGATCACAGAATGTGAATGCTAAAGAGGGTTTCTACAAAGTATTTGTTTTGCTGTTAATGTCTTTAAATTGATCTCCAAGGGTAACTGCTTTTTTACAGATAGGATCCAATGTCATGCTTCCGGGTGACTTGTAGGGTTATAATCAGTTAGAAATTAGTGCAAGACCCCTTGGACTGTGGATGCTTCCTCTGATTCATCTGAATGATCTGGTACTGAGAGAGATGCATCTGCTTGTCCTGTGATTCAAATCAGCAAATGCTTGCTGGAGGTGCACACCTGAGTATATGGAGGAGAGCAATGTGCTGAGCTGAGGGGGGACACAAAGGCTCTGGCCAGCCTGTGGCAGATTCTCCGGAGTGTGGGGTGCAGGAAGGATAGGGTGGTTCTGTCCACCGCAGTACTGGGAGTCCTTGACAGCACACTTGGGCAGCTCTGGTCAGGGCTGCTGCCCGACTGAAGCTGCCTCCCATTTATGGTCTCCATGTGCAGGCACAGTCTTTTTGCCCATGCACCAGTTTGATTACGCTGATGACCCAGGGTCTCTTTGTACATTCATAGTCTTTACATAGGACTTCATCTGGGAATGTGTTAAAAATAGGACTGATTTGATTTTTCAAGGTCATGCTCCCCTGCATCTTGGTGAAAACTGATTTACACATTCTTGAAGTTGGGGTGAGCACTGAGTCACCCTTCTGAATAATAGGCTTATGAGTAATGACGCTGCTCATTAGTAGTTCTTGGACATTTGATGAATGAGCCAAGTGTACTGTGCTTGGGACAATTCATTTTTTGTCCTTCCTTATTGCCTAAAATGGGCTTGCACTTAGTGAGACCCTATTTCAAGATTTAAAAAAATAATAATACAACAAAGATTTGGGGACATAGCTCAGTGGGAAGGTCCTGGGTCAATTCTCAGTACTACTGGGGGGAAAATTGCATGTAAAAATTTTAAACATCTTTATAGTTTTTACAACATTTTATGTATTGTTGTATAATAGAGATTTTATGTGCATGTGTCTGTCTGTGTTAGATTGGAAATGCTTGAAGAACAAATAGGGAATCATGTTTTTTCTCTATATTACTTACGATACCTACATGGCAAATGTATCATCCCTGAAAAAGTCTAAGACATCTAATACCAAGTCCCTGAAATGCCCCTTCTCTGTTTCCAAGACTCTGACCAAGTCAAGGGGACATTGTAAACATGTCTGGATCAGACTGTATGGATAAGTATTATTTGAGAGACCCTAGGAACTGGGTAAACTAGTGTCACTTGTAAAAACTATCTTCTTCCTCTATGCAGCCTCAGCTGTTCTTTAAAATGTTGGTCATGCAATAAAACCAAGTAAGCTAAAGATGTCACTGAGTGCAGTTTAATAACAGTATCAAACACAGCACGTAAGAGAGGACAAGAACTGTAGTCCAGCTGGCTGCTACTGGATCCTTTAAGTACTCTCTGGTGACTTCCTGTCTGGGTTTAGACCTAGTGACTTACTTGTCCAGCCCACTGCTACCGGACTCTATCCTTTTTGGTAGTCTCAATTAACCTTGTCCTTTACTGTTTGTACCTTAATGAATCTTGTCTCCTACAATCTGTCTCTGGTTTCTTTTTTCTTTTCTTTCTTTCTTTTTTTTTTTTTTTTCTCATGGCCACCTATTCCACTGGCCCAGGCCAGCTGCACTGTGGACAAGATAGCAGAGGGGAGGTACTCTGCCCATGTGTGGAAAATCAGTGGGAACTCTCAGGAGCAAGCTCACTGAGAAGTTCATCCACAGAACTAGGACAGAATTGCTGTGATAGAGAGACCAGGCCAGACAGGAGACACGCCCCAAACCCTTTGCAAGCCATTTTGCCCACACTAAATGAATCTTCCCATTCAGTGTCAGCACAGATTTTGTTTAAACATTGATCTACCTACAGAGTTTCTTCCTTTTTTTCTTCTCCTGAAAAAAAAGATATCATCAAGAAGATGGGGGTCAGAGGTGGGCCAGTAGCATGGAAATCTCAAACTGGATACTCAATATTTCCATTTAAATCTTGGTTGCATTAAAACTCTGCCCTTAATCTCAGTATCAATTGGAAATAATCACAGATTTAACATTGTACCACTGGGGAACCATTATTCCTTTTAGCAACCAGGAATACATTTCAAGTGCTGGGGAGAGGACACACATTCATTTTTCATCTTTCAGGTGACCTTCTTCTCAGTTCTGAGATCTTTTGCCCCTTGAATTTTCTCCCTCATTTATTTTTCACTTTTCTTCCCCATAGCTTGTCTGGATCTTTTTGTCAACTCCTGTGTAGCATGAATGACATTCTTTCTGAGTGAAGGGTCTACTTTTGAAAACCAATTGTCTTTTACAGCAAGAGTCTACTAACTTTATCGCACCAGTGTGTGTCTTCCCACAGGTAACAGGTAAAGAGTAGCAAGGGAGCAAGAGATGGAATCCTGCACTGTGTAGCTTCACTTGAATACAAATTCCTAAGGGGTCTCGAGTTTTGAAATACTCCCTGTCTTATACTGGTTTCCTTTCTGTGTGGTTGCAATAAACTCTAAAGAAACATCATTCTTACTCCAAAATTCATAAAATAAAAATTATTTCTTATCTCCAGCAATACCTTTTTCAGTCCTCTTTGGAAAAGGAAGGTAATAAACATATATTGATTTCTTACAGATTGCAAAGTGCTACAAGGCATTTCATCTTAATTCTAGAGGAGAGAACATTATTGATTCAGATCTGTAAGTTAACTTTTTAAAGATAATATGAGTAGAGAGGATAGATTGAAGACTTAAAGAGAAACTTGTTGGATCTGAATCACAGTCCACAACCTGTTCAACCTGGTTCTTTGGAATATGTTTCCTTTCCAACTATTCACATGCAATGCATGTCTCCAAGAAAATCTCTCATTAACTATTATCACCCTCAGTGAACTTTTTCTTTCAATTCCTGTAGACTTACGGTGTGTATCAAAAATTAAGCCGGGCATGGTGGCACACACCTTTAATCCTAGCACTTGGGAGGCTGAGGCAGGAAGATCATTGTGAGTTCAAAACTAGCCTGGGCTACAAAGTGAGTTCAAGGCCAGCCTGAACTCCAAAGTGAGACCCTGTCTCAAAAAATAGGGCCGGGAATTTAGTTCAATGGTGTAAGCGCCCACCTGGCAGGTGCAAGGTTGTGAGTTAAAGCCCCTGTACCAAATAAAAAAAAAAAAAAAGAAGGAGAAGAGAAGTTCATGACAGGGAAGGGAAATGAAAAAATAATCCTTGTTCTTTTTTCCTATTGGTTAATAATCATTATTCTTGGCAATAGAATTTCATGTTCCTTGAATTTAGCAGTCTTAATATGAATCTGTATCATATAGAAAAGTCAATAGCATGCTTTTTAAGTTTGTGATTTTGGAATCTCCAAGGATATGGAATGAAGAGAGATGTTTGTAGATACTTTGAAGTGATGTGAGTAACCAGAGGAGGAAGCTCTGAATTTTAGCTGTAAGAAATGCAGTGCAGGCTGTCATATCTAGTTGGAAGACATGCAAGATGCAAAGATAGAAGAATGCGGGATCTACAGACAGAAAATAATAATTAGGACCAACGCTGGGATTTAAACAAAGGCCACTCCTTCTACAAACCTATGCCTGATTTTTTTCTCAAAGGGTTTATTGATGGACAACTTCTTTGGAACTGCTCATGAAAGAGAAAATTACCTGGGCTTTGTGACTTATGTGAAAATGACTTCTACACCTTTTGAATTTTTGGAGGAGAGAGGAAAGAGAAAGAGAGAGATAGAAAGATTTCCGAAGTTGATGTTTCCAAAAGATATGAATTTAATTGCCTTATACATAGAATAGACTCATAAGGACCTCTGTCCAACACTGTTGTAGCCTATAAAAAGAAGTGATTAACTGACTCTATAGCTACTTCTTGTAACTCCCAACCAATATACATTTATTTAACTAAAGAGTGTAGTAGATAATGCTTTACGATGGACATAGAAATAATAAACACCCTAAGTAGATAAGAAAACAGGAAAAATAAAACTCTGAAATCATGTTGTTTGGTAGCCCCCTTATCACTGGGCATGACTTATTTCGATTATAAAATGATGGTGGCAGTGAGTGCCATTTGTATTTCTCTCTGCTTGTGGCGGAATTGCTTCCACTGTGCTTCTAATCTGTTTACATTCAAAAAGGTACACGGGGAGTTTGTTTATACAAAACTCAGAGTGGAGGACTGACAGAGTCAGGGCCCAGAAGCCATTGCCAGAATAGTGACTAAATCAGAGCACACTGAAGACAAGAGCAATTCTCTTGCTAATCCAGCGAGGCACTAGGACCTAAGAATCATTTTAAAGTAAGAAATGGAGTCTTTTCTGCAAACACTAATAATTTTCTGAATAAAAATTAGTTAAATGTGTGGTACAGGATTAGAATAGTCAGAAAAGAAAGTGCACTCTAATATTCAAAAAAGATGATGGAGGAGCCAGGCATGGTGGCGCACGCCTTTAATCCCAGCACTTGGGAGGCTGAGGTAGGAGGAGCGTTGTGAGTCTGAGGCCGGCTTGGGCTACAACGTGAACGCAACGCTGGCCTGAGCTACACAGTGCGACCCTGCCTCAAAAAACTAGGGCTGGGAGTTTGGCTCAGTGGCTTAAGCGCCTGTCTGGCAGGTGCCAGGTTGTGAGTTCGATCCTCAATGCCACAAAAAAAAAAAAAAAAAAAAAAAAAAAAAAGATGATGGATGCAGAATATAGACAATGACTATAATATCCTAGTATTCTAATTAAAGATAAGAATATATTTAGTGTTGCCAACTGACACATTGTATATTGAAATGTTCAATAAAGGGTCAATTTATCTGTGATACTATATTTCAAAGTGCAGTTTGCCAGTCAGTAGGAGGTTATGAAATTAATTTAATGAGCCACAAAAATATTTCAAAAAGAAGTAGGCTACTAGAAAATATAAAGTAGAAAATATTAGCATAGCAGTCACATGGTTAGGATAAATATTTTTATAAATCTAGCTATTATGATAAATATTTTTATAACTATTTTATCTATATTGCTATTAGCTTTCTACCTATCTACCGATTATTCATCCACCCACCCATGCATCCATTATCCATCAGTTCATTCATTCATCTGCCTATCCAGGTCCACGTGTGGTTCATGGTCGGAAATGTTTCAATGATACATTTATTTTATGAAGTGAATAACAGAAGACATTATAGTAAAGGTGGCATTTTAACTGATTATTAATAAAGGACAAGAATTTTTTAAAAGCAAAAAACACAAGTACAGTTGGCATTTCAGACAAAATTAATGGCATTTTCAAAGAGAAAATATCTCTTGTCAATATTGTTACTCTAGTAATAATAAGTACTATACATAATACTGTGAAAACATTCTCTCTTTAGTAACACTAGTGAGGTATAACACACATGAGCTAATTCTTCTGGTTAAAATACTCAATTCAATGGTTATTAGTACAGAGTTGTGGAATCATCACCACAATCAATTTTACATCATTTTCATGGCTGCTGAAAAAATTCCCACACTCCATAGCCATCACTTCCCCTCACCCAGTCGCTCTTCTCATCAGCTGTCAGCCTCAGGAAACCACTAATCTGCCTTTTCCCACACACTTATCTATTTTGGGTATTTCCCTTAAACAGATTTTATGATTGCATTAGATAATTTTCAAATGTTACCTTGCATTCCTGGAATAAATCTTCAGCACACAGTTTTGTTTTTTTTTTTAAGTATTGACAGATTACAACCCTCTGGCTTTATTGAGGTCAGTAAATGAAAATTATATATATATATATATATATATATATATATATAACGTGCAAATTGATGTTTTGATATGTGTATACATTGTGAAATGATCATATCAAACTATTTTTCACATATTTCACCTTACATGCACACATCTTGTGTGTGTGTGTGTGTGTGTGTGTGTGTGGTGAAAACACTGCAGATCTACTCTGCTTGCATTTTTCACATATACCACAGTATTGTTATTTCTAGTCACTATACTGTAAAGCAACTCTCCAGAAATGACTCACCCTTTTTGTTTAACTGAAACAGTGGCCCTTCTGAACAACATCTCCCAAAGCGCCCCTTCTGCCCCGGCAACCACCACTGTGCCTTTCGCTTTTATGAATTCAGTTTTTTAAGATTCCATGAATAAATGAGGTCATGTGGCATTTGTCGTTCTGTGCCTGGCTTATTTCTCTTAGAATAATTTCCTACAGGCTCATCTATCTTGCCAATGGCAGGACTTCCTTCTTTTAAAGGCTGAGTAGTATTCCACAATGTGTGTGTGCATGTGTGCATGTGTGGAGTGTGTGTATGCATCTCACATTTTCTTTATCCATGCAACCATGGCATGTCTTTGGATTGCTCCCATTCCATTGTGGATTGTGCTATTGTGAATAATGAATGTAGGACTACAGATAGCTTTTTACTGATTTTATTCCTGTTGTTGTGTTTTGTAAAGTGCTTTTTGTATCTATATTCATCAGAAATAATGGTAGTTGTCTTGCCATGCTTTTATTTTTAATTTTTTGTCTAATAAAACTTTGTTTTTCAAGTTGCTGGACTGTTAGCACTTTTAGTATGGTCATTATGAGTCCTTAGGCAGGTTCAAGCATTTCTTAAGTTTCACAAAATCAAAATCTTACCTTAAATATCTCAAGGGGCAAATGTTCCATGGAAAATGCTTTGTAAAATACTAATATTGTATAATAAATAAGCATGATCTGTTTTGGGTCCTAAAACAGTTTGGTATTTGAAAGTTTTCATGTGCTTCAGGATGAGGAGAAAATTGAAAACTAAAACTGTAAAGACTATAAAAAACTTGATCTAAAATTTCTGAAATTCATCAACTTTGGATTTTAGGGTAGAAAGTTGAATGTAGGGCTCTCACTCCACAGTTTGAATCTGAGAGTTTCTAATGAATCTTTTGGCTGCCTTCAAGGAATTTTCAAGCTTGTCTCCTGCACAGACAGATTTCTCTTCTGGATAGGCTCTTTGAGATGTTCATGTGAACATTCTGAAGGCAGTATTGGGAAACTCAGGTAGAAACTGAAACTATTTCATAGATGCTGCCTTCACAAGACTCATTTCTGTCTGAATATGAAGTACAGTCTTTCAGGGGAATAGCTCTGTTTTTTCTAGAATCAACCACCTTAGGCTTCTAATGTGGCCTGCTCATTTTTTAACCCCTTTCATCTCAGTTCATACTAGACACGTTTCATTTTTCCTGTGCCATATTTAATTTGTGCATGTCTTACCTCCCCACCTCCCCCGACATGCATTTTCTCTGTGGCTTCATGGCAGGGTTTATACAGCCCTGATATATGGCCAGCCACCCACACGTCCTTGAAACATTTGTGGTGGTCATTAGTCTAATGAGCATATGCTACAAAAATAATCAATGGAAAGTCACTCATCTTGTTATTATTCCAGCCAAGACATTAAACATCTTGAGTTAAGAGTAGGCACAGTTGGTTCGTTCTCTTACTGCTTAGCCAACCCTGCTTCCTTTGCAGCCTTCTGCAGGAGAGTCTGTTCCAACACTGCCACTGGAGCGGTGACAGAGCCTCTGTTGTCTCATCAGATTAGCCTGACTCTTCTTCCCTTTGCAGATTACCAGAAGTTAAAGCTTTTACTTAATTTGCATTGGCATTTTTTTTAAAAGAAATCTGTAATAGCTTCACCAGTATCTTTCAGTTTGTCAGCGAATGGGGGCACATTTAGCCTTTTGCAATTGCAAATCATTTTCCCATATCCTGGTCACAGAACATTATGTTGACTATCTTTCCAATGGAACTGTGGAGACTGTTCAGTAATAGTGTTGATATTACTTTTAGAGTCCTATGTTGTCATCTATCTCCCCCTCTCTGGGAGTTTTCCAGTAATCACTGTTGGCCTCAACCAAAGAGACAGGTGCCCAGCGCAGACATGCCAATAAGACATGTTCCACAACCCCTAATGAAACAAGTTATAAATTGCAACTGTTTTCAAAAGAAAAAGAAAAAAATTCTTGCAAAATAATAACAAAAACTTTTTGTCCTGATTTGACTTTCTGTTGCTTTGAGACTCACTTCCTTTTATGCTTCTTAGAGAAGTCCCTACCTACTCCCTCAAGGTTTGGCTCAGGGCAAAAATTCAAGGATCCTTTGAGGGGGGATTCTATGGGTTTGAAGTCTCCAGAAAGTTACGCCACAGAAGTTTATAGGATCCTAGTTGCACCTGTGTCTCCTAATAAACAGTCTAGCTTCAGGACTTCAATCTACTCCTTTCATGGGTGGTAGTTCCTGTAGCTACAGATTCATCCTCACTTCTGTTCTCTCAAAAGAAAGAGGAGAGATAAATATTAACTTACTCGCCATGAGTTACTCTTTTGTAAAGAGTAAATCCATGACCTGAAGGTCTGTATCATTTCAAACTGATTTTTTTCTTCCATTCTCTGGGATATATTTGAATTGGTATTAAAATTTTAAGAGGAAAAAGATACTGGCTGGGTGGAAATTACCAACAGAAATGGAGATTTTCTAGTCTCTTTCTTTAAAAACATCAAATATTTGTATATATTTTATATTCAATAGTTTGATATCCAATTTTAATAGCCAATATTTTAAATATTTTCTTTGAAAATATTCAATAATTTTAAAGATGTTTATTTTTTGCATTTGTGAATAGTACTTTTTTTAGGGCTTTAACATACTGAAGAGTACCAATCTCATCAGGAAAACATCAATTGTATTTTAAAGACAAAACTTTCCAGGAAACGGACATTTGAAGTAGACATCATTTAACATTTTAAAAATATACGCTACTTGATACAATTTTAATTTAGTGTGGTAAGAAATACTTTTAACTTTGTCTCATTTTGTATTTGCAATGTTGATGACTTTTGAAAGTGAAGCATAACATGAAAAGCTCAAATGCAAAAAACTGTGAATTTTTTTACTTATTGAAATTGAAAGCATATCCACTTTCATTCAATAAACTCTCTTCTATGTAGATCACTGTTTACTTCCGGCTCTGTGAGTCCAGACTTGATTCACTGAAAAGCCATGAAGAATTACTTGACTTCTGTGTGCATTGTTTGCCTGGTTAATGGAAAAAGCATAAATGTATTTCTTCTTTTTTACCTCTCCCCTTTCATGTAAAAAACCCAATGGGATCACAAAACTGTTATCAAAAAATTTAACTTCCTATAAAGATCCGTTGTGATTATTTAATTCTGTGAAAATTGCTGGTTGACAGGAAGTTTCTAGTATTCGATAGCCATTTATTAATATGCCAGAGAAATAGCTTAACTTTCAGAATCCCCTACTTCTTAAAACCTCAGATACTTTTTCAGTTAAGTAAATCTAGAGTTGTACAAACAATAATAAAGAATGCTGTTTGTCCTGGGTATTTCAAAAAGAAAAAAAGAGAGAGAGAGAGAGAGAGAGACAGAGAGATAAAAAGCTGACAGATTGGCAGCTTCAGATCAAGTGAAAAAAATTCATCAGCCAATCCAGCTGCCTTGGATACAGGTAGGACAGGGACTGAAGCCTGCCAAGCAGTTGCCACTTGGGATATGGTGAGTCTCATTGGAGGGCCTCAGATTGCCTGATTTGTTTATAAATCCGGGTCCAATTTCTCTTTCTTGATTATGGTGAAATACTTGAGGATGTCAAGAATTTCTCATTTTAAAATATTTGTTGATTGACTGTCGAATTGATGTGTTCAAAAATATTCAAAAGGTTTGCTTTGATCTTAGGAGAATGGGTTTGTATTTTCCTTTCTTTTGGAATTTTGACATGAATTGAACTGCTGCTTCCCTCTGGGAGAAAATGGGAGACATATTTTGGTTGCTACACCTTCCAAAAAGTTCCATTAAAATGCAAATACTCGCCATTAATGCAGATGAAAGCCTGTCTTCCTTTAATCAAATTGTTCAGTAAAATTAGGAGTGGGACCAGATGTCTTGGCTTCACCAAAATACTTCGCCTTCCTGTTTTTTGAGTAAGCTCCTGGCTGAGCAGTCACAGGCAGTGAGTGATTTCTGCACAGTGACTCTCTATCTTTGTTTATATGGAAGTTTCTAAATGAATATGAGAAAATTAGAAAGAAGAAAAGAAATCAGCCCATCATGCATAAGACTCAGGGTTTTTCCTCAGGAAATATTATTCTTTGCATTGCTGTGTTCTCCTACAAGATAGTTTCATTCCTACCTGTTATTTTAGTTACAGGGCTGCTTAACTTCAAGCGTCTTCTTTTCTTTAGTCACCTGGTATTATGACTCCTCTCGTTGCTTTATAGTCCCTTGTTTGTTCAGACCTAACATTTATGAGAACTGCCCTTTTTATTACTTGTGTTACCTAATAAAAATGCGGCAGTGACTTACTGTGAAGATTGAGGGATATGTCTCCTTAGAAGATACTTTTCATGGCACATATATATGGGAGTAGAAATAGACAAGTCTCTTTCCAGAGCAAAGATCATGACATTTACTTTTTTATTTTCTTACAGCATCTAGTATAATGAAAAGACATCTAGCAAGAGACCAACAAATCTTTAGTGAATTGAACTGAACATTCCTAGCAGTGCTCCTGACAGGAACTGAAGGTGGATTCTCTGCCTCTCTTAGAGGTGATAGGCAGGCGCAAAGTGGGTTTTGGATGCACAGAGCAATTACTGGAATATTTTAGGATTTATGACAAGCAACAGAGCAACATCTTTCAAATAATCTTAGATGGTCAGCACATTCAGCACAGCCTATTTTTTCATTTAAGCAGACATTTACTAAGCACTGTGCCTATGGTACAATGATAGCCAAGACACTATCTCTGCCTTCAAGGGACTCATAATCTAATGCCTGTACCCTTAGGTGGACTTTCACACACAAAGCTTTCTATAAACCATATTTCTGGTGCAGCTGGGTGTGTCGCTCACTTCAAAATTTAAAAGCAAATCTTCAGTAATGTCACCTCAAAGCACTTCACATCTGAGGAACTATTGTTCATATAGCTTTTTTACCCTACTATTTCTTTGTCTAGAAATTATTTGCTTAGCCAGTTTCTCTATTTCCTGGGCTGATATGTATGAATAAGTATTTACTGTTACTCAATATTAAACTTTTTAGAGAATGGGTGGTAATCTAATGTAATGCTATTTTTCTTTGCAGTTTTTCTCAATTCAGGTTATTTCTGAAATACACAATTATGTTGATAAAGGGGAATGAAACTCCCAACCTATTAGATGTCCAGTATGAGCTCATGTTCTCTAAAATCAAAAAATGAATTTTAGGAACAATGGAAGTTAAGAGTAGAATATATTTATTGAGAGAAAGAAAGCTTTTATCAGAGAGAGAGAGAGAGAGAGAGAGAGAGAGAGAGAGAGAGAGAGGAGAGAAAGAGAAAGGGTCCCCAGTGGTTTGCCAAAGACTGTCTTTTCTAGGGGCTTTTATAGAGCAAAAACCATGAGGGCAGGTGAGTTCAAAGTGGGGGGAAATGGGGACTCGCAAGGCAGGTGGGCATGAGGTGGGGCAGGACTATATAGTCAGTCAATAAGATTAATTGTTCAGGTAAAATTGATTAAATCAGGGACAAATGGGGAAGCGAGTCACACAGCAAGCAGGCATGCTGAAGGAGCAGTGACTCTTCCTGCAGGGGGCTGGGTTAGTGACTCTTGGCTTCCTCAGGGTGATAGAGAACTAGTTAGGATATCAGTCCTTAGGATGCATTTGTTTGAGCTTGTGTCTTGAGGTCTGGCCCACAGCGGAGCGGTGTCTGTCTCCTTCAGGGTCTCAAGATATCCGGTCTTCTGCACTCGCTCCTTCAAAGGCCTAGCCCTCTCTGACTGGCTATAACATTTCTAACTAACTCAGTTGCCTGTAACAATGTCAAGATATTTGAAAGTAAAGCTGCTATAACCCAAATGTGTGTGTCACTCCCCATTCATAGGCTGAAGTCCTAACACTCAATGTATTTGGCGGTGAGGACTTTGGGAAATGATTTTGTCACAAGGACAGTCTCCAGTCTCCATGAACGGGCCGAATGTTCTTGTAACACAAATCCATGAGTGCGCCCTGTGCTACCATGTGAGGAAATCGTGGAAAGATGGTTGTCTACGAATTTAGAACCAGTTCTTGACTAGACAAGTACATGCTATGGCCTTGACCTTAGACTTCTCAGCCTTCACACCATGGGAAATAAATTTCTATCAGGGACAATGTGTGGCAACTTTTCTTATTTTAATGCACCAAACTTTTCTTTAAGGTATACGTTTTCTATTTCTCCTTCTTTGCCTTCTCCTCAACTTCTCTTTATTTAACTTACACTAAACTTCTATTCCTCTGAAATATTTACTTCCCTTTAACCTTCCTGTTTAGGTTAAACATGAGAAATTTATTTGTGCCTGAATACAACTTATAAACAATGAAAGAATCATCCTACTAAGGGTAATCTGTAATATAAGAACACAGAGAAGGGAAAAAAATTGACACAGAATTGATGTAATTAAATGATTTTGGGAGAAGGGTAATACAGGTATCTGTCTCTCAAGTGGTAAAGTAGGAAAACAAGGACATAATTAGGCTAAATTAAAAATGAAGCTTTGCTATACATATTCTAAGGTACACATGAAAAAATTCTCTAAGAAATGTGGTGAAGAATTCAAGTTCCAGAGTTCCCCTTAAGAAAAATGCAGTTGAAATCTTATATCACATATTGAAGAGTTATTTAACAAATAACATATTTAGAGACACTGATGGTCAAAAATTATCCATCTTTTTAAAGTAACATGGTTTAGACTTTATCCTAGAAGTACTGCTAATCTTAGCATTTGGCTTCCATATTTTCCCTCACTCAATCATTAGATCATCTCTTCCCGGTTGAATTCTTGAACTTCCCCTAGCTTCTGTGATGTTAGATGTATTTTACAGAGGTTTAATATATGTACTATTTTCTGGTAACTGGAGCATAATTAGTCCAGGTGTAGAGAACAACCAGGTTCTAGCACTGTGAGTTCAGCTGTGTCTCTTCGTGGTCACACTGTCATTTACCTATCCTAGTTCTACAATCTGTCATTAGACACACACCATTCTCATATATTTGAAAAACATCTTTTATTTTTTCTGAGATTTGAGTAGAAGTAGGAAACCATTTTTCTTTCTTAGATAATGAGCGTAGGATACGAAATTTAAACATAATAGCTATTTTCATGGTCTTAAATATTTAAGTTAGCTACATATTAGCATAATGTCATATAGAACCTCAGTTACTAAAAATACAAGATTTTGTTTTGTCTGTATCTTTAGTTATTGTTGGTATTTTAGGAAAAACAGAATCGCCATCTCTCTGAAGTCCAGAGGCAAAGTCTAATGATTAGAGACAATGAGTAAGGTGGGGGGATGGTGTGTGGCTTACACTTTCTCCAACTTTCCAAAAGGAAAAGCCTTCTATTTATACTTGTATGAAAAGTAACAAAGCTTTCCAAAGTATATCACAGTACAGGGCATAAACCATTATTCCACTGCTCAGCAATGACTTACTTAAAAACTGCAAATTTTCATTGAACATTATCAACAAATATTGAATTGAAATAGAATGTAGAAGGTAGAAACAAAATTTATCAACCAAGTAGGTAACGGAAATGGGCATGTGCAATTGATCAGGTTACTTTCATAGTAGCATATCTGCCTATTATCTTACCATAAGTCAATACTTACAGTTGTGTACATGTGCTATGCATGTTTTACACTATATATAATATTCTCATATTTAATCTGTGTTTTGTTGACTTATACCTTAATAACTGTAACAATTTAAATATGGTATCAAAATAAATATTGATATTAGTTACAAATATTCATAAGACTTCCAAATTCAACTAATCCTATCAGTTGAAGTTTTCATGTTGCAGGAGTAAATTTATCACTGGGGCCAATATTGACAGTTTTAATGTAGGCTTCCTTTTCCTTTATGGAATTTCTTAGATATGAATACCAATGCAACCCCAAACTTAATTTTAAAAGATAAGTTAAATTTGCATTTAAATTATAATATTTTAAGTAGTCATATAATCAGACTTATAAAAGTTGGAGAATGAAATTACAAAAAAGGTAACATTCTTTAAGTAAAGTTAATTATTCTGCCAACAAAAATAATATGATAAATTAAAATTCTGCATTAGAAAAATGGCTCTGATGGTAGAAAATTAAGAAAATAGATAATGAAGTCAAAATTAAAATTTTAGAATAGTTGAGTTCATGATAAAGACAAATAATTGTCAGCTAAATAAAACAGATTGGAAGATAATGTATGTGAAGTTCATTATTGATATTTTATAACAGAAAATATCAGTGTAGCAAACATGATAAAATCATTTCATCTATGATTATGCATCCGTGAGTTTTTTCTTGTTGTTGGAGATGAGATAAAATTAAGTTAAATGAAAGGAGAGGTTATCTCAGGAGTTCAAATTTATCTCTATAAATGATTCACTCTGAAACAACAAAGGCCCTGTTACAGAAACTACTGATGGTGACTGTGCTTCCTTGACTTAATAATGGGATGACTGGTTGTGAAATTTACCAAAAGCTATTTTAATAAAAAGAAAAATACGTTTATTTCATTGATGGTGAAGAGATGTTTAGTATTGATTTAAAAAAGGATTGAAAGAAGTTCACTGCTGAAAATTGGATTTAGTATTAATAAAATGGTGGATTAAAATAGCACTACTGAAAGAAAGATAAAACCAAATGGAGCAACAGCAAAGTACAGGAGAATTAGCCACTGTGTTTCCCGTACATTGCTATTCATACTCTGGACACTGTAATTATGCAGGTCAAAGATGAAGAGTGTCTTCGTTGCTTTTCTCCCATTGCTGGGACAAAATGCCCAACAACCAAAATTAAGTAAGGAAAGGTTTATTTAGCTCACAGTTTGTGGAGGTTTTAGTCCATAATCAGCTGGCCCCAAGGCAGGGTAGCATGGCACAGGGGCAATACTTCAAGGTGGCAGAAGACAGCAGAGTAAAAAAACCAAAGAGGAGGAAAAGCAAGCTTCTTTTCCTCCCTTAGATTGTACACAGGCCACCTCCACTTCAGGGTTAGTATAGCACTCACAAAATCTCCTTGTCCTTCTCTTGCACCTGATGAGGATGTTTACAAAGTAAGGACCCCGGCTCCCTGCTGAGGCCCTTAGTTAAACTTTTAAACTTCTCAAGTTGACACAATGTATCAACCATAACAGTTAGTATTCCAAGAAACTTTAGATACTGTCTGTTTTTCATAAGATCCTTATTAATAGTAGCTTTAAAATATCGGCAAATGTTCCAGATTTTTTAGATGGAAAGAAAGCTGACAATTAGAAAGCCATGTGGCTTATAAGAAGTACTATTCTATTATGAACCATCAGTTGTAGTTAAGAAATTTTGGGGGAAGTTTCAAAAACTGAAATTTGAGGGCTGGGAGTATAGCTGTGTGATGGAGAGCTGCCCTAGGGTGTGTGAAGGCCCATGTTCGATTTGCTACATCACAAAAAATGAAGATTAAAAAAATAGAAATCGCATTAAATGATTTTTAAATATGCATATGATAGTGAATAGAATGTTTGACAATAATAATTTTTTTAACTTGAATTTTGTTTGAACTGTAACCCTTATGAGAATCAACTAAAAGTTATAGGCCTCTTCTCAGGAAAAGATTATAGGCCATTTCTACATGTGCTTAATCCTACCTAAGATACAGCATGGAATGAATTTTATTATACTGGATATTTATTTTATAATATTTAATGAAGAAATCATGTAGTGAAACCCTGTTGTTTGTGAAGATTGTTTTTATGTTTCCAATCAAAAAAATTAACGGCAAAAAATAAATGTATCATAAATACAAATTCTGAGGATTGAATAAAATAAAATCTCTTTCCTTTGGTTGTTCCTGAGTTGTTTCCTTTATGATAAAGTGAAAGTAGTAAACAAAGTACAAATATAAAATCAAGTGCTTTCTTGAGTTGTGTGAGTCTTCTAGAAAATTATCAGCCTTGAGGCAGGGGTCATGGGAACTCAGACTTGTGGCTATTTGTTGAGAAGCAAAGGTAGAAACACACGGGAACACACGCATGGTGCCGGTGTTGTCTGCCTGACAGTGTGGGGTCTGCAGGAAATCTGGGAAACCTGGGTAGTCAGTGTCTGAAGGAGTCAGAAAAAAAAAAATATATATGGTATGCATTTAAATAAAAGTATTCAGCGGAAGACACTTTACCATTAATTTCTCTCAAAATACACCTTCTTTCCAGACACACTTGTCCCATTGTTCTTCTCATTTTCAGAAGCAGCTCTAGAAGTCTTCTTTCATGAGTGTCTTTAGTTGCCCTGTGATGTCTGCCTCCATGTCCTGAATTGATCCAAAATGTATCATTTTGACTTTGGGAAGAGCCAGAAGTCAGATGGCATCAGATCTGGCGAATAAGGTAGATGAAGACAGGCTATAATGTTTTTGTGAGCCTGACTTTCTGCTGGATGGCACTCAGCATTCACCATACTAAAAGCAAGTGGCTTACCCCAAAAATTGGATAAGCGTGTTTGAAATGTGGGGTATTTTGAAGGAGATTAATTGCAATGCATCTTTTACTGTAATGAATTTATTTTACTTAACACACACCGTATTTTTGATCGATCACTCCTTAGATGCATATAAGTGTGTGTGTGTGTGTGTGTATACATCTACATGAAGATTGTTTTGCAAGTTTGGTTTTGTATTATCTTTATCAAGATTTATTGTCACAGTTATGCAGTGGTAAAATAAATAAATTGTGACATGTTCTATCTTTTTATATGTTCTGGAAGAATTTATATGCTATGGGAATTATGAGCTCCTTCAAAGTTTGAAAGAACTGATCCATAAGTCATATGGCCTTTGAGCTTATTTTAGAGAAAAGTGCTTGACTCATGGAGAGGTTTTAGGTTTCTCTCTCCATTATTACAAAGCTATTTGGGTTTTCTACTCCCTTTGAGTAAATCACAGAAACTTACCCATTTAGAGTTTTCAAGTTCTTTAGAACAGTATCATAAATAATATTGGATTATACTTACACTTAAAATACCAAATTTACTAAACTCTCATTTGTAATTTTAGGCATTAAATTCATTTCCTTTTAAATTAGATTTGTGTTTAATTGATCCCTTCAAAGAACTAGCTCCTATTTTTGAATTCTACCGTTTTTTAAAAAAGTTTTCAAAAAAAGTTTTAAACAGTTTTTTTTTGGTACTGGGAATTGAACTCATGACCTCACACCTGCCAGGCAGGCACTTATGCCACTGAGCCAAACCCCTAGCTAGAATAAATGACTCTAACCACAGTTTTATGATACATTGTACTGCTAGCATTTTCTAAGTAGCATATCATTGGAGTTTTGACTATGTACTTCATCTAATAAGTATATAAGTTTAATAATTGTTATAATTTAATTAAACTTTTGGTCATTTACATTATTTTTTGCAGGTTATTCACAGATACTTTCTACTTCAGAAGATTTAATCAAGTTTTTTAAAGATTAACATGATAAAAACTTTATCTGTATCAATTCATGAACTATTGTATATAGATAGCATTTAGCTACTTGATTATATGACTTAACATAATATGATGGTGTAATAAATATGATTTAATGAACTCGCAGTTATTATGTATACTATATTCACATACTCAAATGAATTTTATTTAAATATACGTATTATGTATTACTGAAATCCACATTATGATTGCATTGTTCTCTACTAACTGAGTGCAAAGTGAACACACATCATTCAACTTTTTCCTTTCTGGGACCAGCTTTCTCCCTCACTGTTGTCACGCCCTTTGCTTAATGGGATTTTCTCCTTAATGGGGTCTGGCAGATCATTTATTACCGCTTTTCATTCCCAGCACTGTTAGTACTTTTCACCTGAGTGTTGTTTCTTGAATATTTCATTGAGCATGGGCAAGGATAAATAAAGTGCTGTGAGCTCATTTCCTTTGTGTTTCTTCTCACACTAGCCCCACTGTCAAGCACGACTCTCACACAACTTTGAGTGTAAAATATTTACGAAGTGAGTACTGAAAGATCCCACACATCACTTCCTAATTCTAATGTAGTGTTAGTGTTGGTGCCTTCATGCTGTCTGGAACCCATGGATTATCTAAAAATACAAAATTACATTGTGTCAATCATTAGTTGACCCTAGTAATTTTAACTAATGATGCGATTTCTTAGTCAACTTGGGCTACCCTAACAAAATGTAACTGACAACGAAAATTTATTTTTCACATTTCTGGAGGCTAGGGACTCCAAGATCAAGGGAGGCAAGGGAGATTTCATGAGGCCTGCTCTCTTTGCTGGTCGGTGGCAGCCATCTATCTGTGAGCTCCATTGGCCTCTAGTTTTTGTACTCACTCACAGGATCAAACTCTCTGGTGTATCTGATAAGGGCACTAATGCCCTAGTAAGGGTCCCTTCTTTTTTTAGTTTCATTTCGTTTTAGTTTTGTTTTCTTGAGACAGGGTCTCACTTCATAGTCCAGGCTGACCTTGAACTTGCTATATAGCCGAGGGTGGCCTCAAATTCATGGTGGTCCACCTGCCTCAGCTCTGGAGTGCTGGAATTACAGGTGTGTGCCACCACACCTGGCAGGGTCCCCACTCTTAACAATCTCATCTTATCTTACCCTAATTATTTCCCAAATGCCCCATCTCTAAACTCAACCAATTGGTAGTTATGGTTTTATGAATTTTGGGGAGGAGCAAATATTTAGTCCAAAATACACAATTATTCCTAATCAATATACTACTTAGTCTTAGTTTATTTTGCAATTAACATAATGGAATTTTAATGTCCTTGATTCTGATGTCCATTTATTTTTTTTTTTTAAATTCATTCTTACTAATACCAGTAATCACACTTCATTAATTTTGTATGTTGTATATCCTTTTATATAAAAATATATTTATTCTACTATTGATGAATACGGTTATTTCTATTTTTGAGTATTTAGAAAATGTTACTATGAATAATTTTGTTCATATCTTTTGGTTGTACATAGACGATCATTTTTTTAGATTATATAGATATAGAATTATGGGATTCTAAATTATACAATTAAATTTATTTTTATTGATGAGTTGTTTTCCAAAATATTTGCTGTAGAAATTTATATTAGTAGTGTCATCTATTTGTACTTGTCCATGTCTTCACTAACACTTGCTAGTTTTAGCTTTTAAATATTTTTCAGTCCGATGGGTGAGTTAACCACAGCTTTTCATGTGTTTAAGGACCACTGACAATTCCATTATTCTGAAATACTTGTTCATGTCCCTTGCCCATTTTTCCATTTCGTTTGCCTTATTGATTCATAGGAAGTTAATATATCCTGGATGCTATTTCATGTCTCATATGTCTTGTAGATATTTTCTATAGACATTTCGCATCAGATTCTCAAATTTGACTTCTATTGAAATTTTGAGTAGAAATATATTTTATATGGAGACATTTGAGAGTATCTTGGTGCCTCAGTTCACAAATTTAGTTCTTTTTCAGGTTCAGGTCACAGAATTAAATTTTTGAACTGAGGTATCACTGCAACGGTTATCTATACAAAATTGTTAAAATACATAGACGTAATGTTTCTCTGCATTTATTTAAATCTTATTGAATGCATTTTCACAATTAAGTTTACCTTTATTTTCACAGTGAAGATTATTTTTGCTAGTTGATATTATTTTTGGACTATTATAAATGGTGCCTTACAAATATAAGTGTTTCCTTTCCTGTTATATAGCAATATGGTCAAGACTTTGGATATAGACTTTGTATCAAGCTTAGGTACTAAATGTCCATTAAATCTATCAATATATCTCTAGGGTTTCTTGGGATCTGTAGACAAATATGCTATTTACACTAAAAAATAGTTTTGTCTCTTTCTTTTTAATATATTTTATTCTTTTCTTATTTCTCATTATGATAATCAGCATTTCCACTAGAATGTTAAATAAGACTATTGGTATCTTTAATTTGTTAGCAATTTTAAACATATGTCTTTTTATAGATCAGTAATTGTATCAGTCTGTTTTTTGTTACTATAATGAAATACCCAAGGGTGTGTGATGTGTCAAGCAAAGAGGTTTCTTTAGCTCACAGTTCTAAAGGTTCAAGGGCGTAACATTGGCATTGACTCAAATTTGGTAAAGATCTCTTGTTGGGTGGCATCATGGTAGTACCGTGTGCAAAAGCGAGTGATTGCATCACTAGGTAAAAAGCCAGAGTGAAGGGAGGGGCTGGTCTTACTCTCCTTGCAACTTCCCTCTTGCAAGAACTAATTCAGTGTCTCACAAGAACTAATTCAGTGTCTCACAAGAACTAATTCAGTGTCCCACAAGAGTTACCTTGTTTACTTCCAAAGTGATGCCCTGTATGACCTAATGAACTCCCACTAAGCTTCACCTTTTTAAGGTGCCACCATCCCTTAGCATCAGTGTACTCAAAGCCAAGCTTCTAACCCATGACTCTTTGGGAGACAAACTCAAGCACCAGCAGTAATATTCTGTTTTATGGATAAACATATTTTGTTTAGCATTCACTAAATAATGGAAATTTGACTTATTTCCAGTCTTTGATAAATAAAGTTTCTAAGAATATTCATGCATATTTCTTTTGTGTAGACAAGTGTTTGGGCAAAAAATTAAGAATAAGATGACTTGAATTGTTCAAATTTGCATTTCTGTTAGAAATGTATGAGAGTGCCAAAATACTCCACCACTTCTCATGTTCTCCATCATTTTAGTTTAGCCATTCTAATGGGCAGGTTGTGATGTCTCACTGTTATTAAACAGTGCTTCTCTGATGTCTAATGTTGTGGAATTATCCAGTTCACTAATTTCTTCTTCTCTGTTTAATCTACTTCTAAAGTTCTCTGTTAAGTAAACTGAATTATTTATTGACTCATAAAATTTTGCAGTCTTTGATTCTTTCAATAAAATTAATCCCCATTTGTATTATTTAATATATTAAAAGAATTATTTTGTAATGTATTTCTATTAATTTTAATATCTAAACACATTTGATCTCATTTTGCCATATAGTCTTCATGCTTACACTATGTTGGCTTGTTTCCTAGTGTACTTAGTAATTCTTTCTCTTAGGGGCTGGGAATATAGCTCAGTGGCAAAAGTGCCTACCTGGCAAGCACAAGGTCCTGACTTCAATCCTGGTACCAAAAAAAAAAAAATTGTCAGTAATTTGTCCCCAGATTTGATCTCCTATGTCACCAAATGTTGTGGGAGTTCTAGATTTTACAATATTAAAATAAATTACTTGTTCTAAGTTGGAATGGTTTGGGACATACAAAGTTTTAGGGTTACATGAATCAAGCCTCATGGTTGAGAATAATAAAGTGTAGTATTTTTTCTAATTTCACCAAAAGTCAAAGCTAAGGATAAAATATCCTTATTTTATTCCTCTATAATATGTGATTTTTTTGTGGTTCATCTCCTTTGGATCTCCTTGCTTTAAATGACCACCTGATCTCTCAATCTGCTTGGTTCCAGCCTTGTCATTTGGAAAAAAATCAAAGCTCCCCTTGTCTACTGAGATTAGCATATGCCCTCAGAGGAAACAGTATTATTTCTACTGGAGTGAGGTTACCCCCTTTGAAAGTTCTTTCATTTTGATTTAATCTTTTATATATAGTTTTTCTCAACAACCAGTTAACATTTAAAATGTATTATAAATGTATTTTCCAACCAGTGGTTTTCTGCACAACTTTTCCCTACTGTATTGGATACTGAAACCACCAAAATTTTTTGTTTAGAGGCTTATTTTCATGAAGATGAACATGTATGCAGATGACAAAATATTTAGACATGTTTAAATGCTCTAGAAATTGTAAATCTTGCTATTTTATACCTTTGCATTACCAGATAGGAGAGAGTGGTATAATAGGTGTATAATATATAATTGCAGAGTCAGTGATCAAACTGAAATTCTTAATTTTGGTTTGTTTGTTTTTTGGTATAGTTACACTACATATTCTTCCATTCACTTATACATTAACTGAACTCCAGGGATGTGCCACACACATCTGTCAGTAAATTTATCATAACATATTGAGCACACTACCAGCTTTGCAAGAGTTGAATGAGAGATTTATATTGAGTTAGTTGTTTCTGGTGTATCCAAGCCACCCAACTCAATATTTCAGTGACAAAAGAAATCAATTTTTAAATATTCCATATCTTAGTGTTTAGTTTTCAGTTTTTTTTTCACAAAAAAACACATTTTTTCCTATTCACATTTATTAACATTATTCAATAGTGTTTTTGAAGCTCAAACATGACCAGAAGATAGCTATCTATACTAATGTGTTTTGACAAATATGAAGTACATAATTTTTTATAGGACTTTGTACTACTTTTTTATCCCTTGTTTCATTTCATACATTTTATGCAACTGACATAGTTTTTGTAAAGTAAATGACTATTTTATTTTTCTTTATAGAATTTATGCCAAATTTTATGTAAATTTTAAACTTAAACTATACTGTTCTTTTGTAGTAGAAAAGCTAATAAATTGGCCATGGAGTCATAAGTTGCATTAAGCTGTTTGTGCTGAGGTATTTAATTTGACAGTAAGATTTGCTGACTCTGAATCAGAGAGGCTAATCAGTTCTTTCTTGAATGACTGTCAGTATGGTAGAAATTTACTATTGACCTCCACATTCAAGTCATACAATCACCAGCAGTGACTTTATCTGATTGCCTGAAGAGTGTGTAAAAGCCGCATCACAAAGGGTAATTCTTTGAATTAAAGATTGATGTGACAGCCACCAGACTGCAAATAAAATAAAATGTTTCATTGAGAAGATATGGGTCTTTGGAGGTTAAACCAGAGCACATCAACCTTCAGGTCACCCTGGTATACACAGCTCGGGGAGCAGTGTACCCACAGTTAAACCATAGTCCAATTTGAAGTGCAAAACTGGACCGGAAAGGCCACAGTAACTGGCCTAACTGGCGGTATTAACTCCATTCATCTCGGGCTTCTGGCAGGATCCTTGTCTTCTCTGTCCGTGTTTCCTTTAAGACCTCTGGCTAATGAGTAAGACTCACTCAATTGTATTTAAATTACTGTCAACAATAATCTATATTATTGATGATACTATTGCTGTATTTCAGTGCCCTTCTTATTTGGGGCTTTTTTGCGCCTACTTTCATCCAATTCCACCACTTTCTTTCATGTCTACAATTCAGTAATTACCCTATGATGTGCTGCACACACCACCCAAAAGCCTTCGATGCCACCTGCACAGTACCTTCCACGCTCTCCAATCAGATAGTTGAGATCCTCCATAGTCTTTTTCTCTCAGATTTTTCTTATCACCACTACGCCCTCCAGGTGTTCATGCTCCAGTACTTCTCTCTCCCTTCCATGTTTCTGAGAAAAAAAAACCCCTGCAATCTACAGAATATGGAAGTGGTGTTTATTGTAAAATGTTCAGTTGTTCCAACTGTTTAACAAAAGCTAAGTTCTTTGACATTATAATGTAATGAAAAGAAGTTAATCCTTCTCTACCTGTCCAACCAGTCATACAGATTGCTTTCATCGCTTTAGAGTAATGTTGCTTTTTTTTAAATTGCAAGGATATTAAATACATTCAATGATATGTGTCATTATGAATCATACTAATGCAAGTATTTGGTCAAAGGAAATGAGAATATAAATAAAAAATAAAAATAAATGAAAACTGTTGTTGATAGTTTTACACAAGTACATATTTATTGGGTTTTACAAAGAAGAAGGAAATGAAGACTTCTTAAAGATATCTGGTTTCTAAAGACACAACGGCCTTGTTCACAATATTTTACAAACTCTGGCCTGTAGTTGGTTTCTAATCATGTTCCTGTAATCACCTCAAAGTAAAACATTTCAACCACAAGAAAAACAAGTTTCTTAAAGAACACTTACTGTGTCTGAGGAATGATCACATAAAGCAGAGAAACACCATCTATAAAGTGTGATTGAAAACTATAGTGAATGTTTAAATTAAAAAAATATATATATTATAGTAAAAATACATTGCCATTGCCATTAATTCCATGAAAAATACTTCCTCCCTCTCCAAACATACTTATCTCATCCTTGCTGCTTTCTGAAGTCCTTTTTTTCTGAGTATGTTTCTCCACTTTATGGTAGTTACCTCAGTGTCCTGAATTGATTTAAAAACATTTACCTTGCTTGGTCATTTTGACTTTGGGGAAGAGCCACAAGTCTTGCAGTGACAGATCTGGTGAATAAGGTGGATGAGGACTCATTGTGATGTTTTTACAAGACTGCCTTTCTAAGAGGACTTCCAAAACCACTTCAGAAAGAACAAGGTGATAAATGTGTTTAAAGCAAGAGAGAATTTTGAGGGGAGTTAATGGCAAGGCATCTCTCTGTAATACATTTTACAAATTTAAGCATTCACCATACAGTTCAGTCATACCTCCTACAGTGATCAGTAGTCAGAGACTGTGGGTATGTGAGAGGGTGTAAAATGACTTGTTTGATTCGAGTGGGATGTGGGTGAGGTATGGTGGAGGGAGATGGGCAGCTGGGGTCTGGCAAAGAAGGAACTTGTATAATAGAGATGTGAGATTCTATCTCATAGCTAATGAGAGCTGTTGGAATTTAAAACAGGAGTGAATGTCATCCTTTCTGTAGTTTCATGAAGAACTCATTTGGCAGAGAAGGAGATTGCTTGGAGATAAACAAGACTTGGAGCATAGATGCTGATTAGTCTACAAGATAAATTGTTTGACTTGAACAAAGGAAACGACAGCACAAACATGGCAGGGGGAGACAGTTGAATGCTAATTGGGAACCAAAACTGATGGGGCCAGTTTATTGGTTGAACGGGGAGAGTCATGGGGAAGACAGGAGTTTAGTTCATTAAAGTTTCTAGATTGGACAACTGGGTGGTTGTAAATACCATGAAATATGACAAAAATATGTTAGCCACATTTTGTACACGGTGTGATATACAACATGTGGGAGTTGTTAAATAAAGGAGGCATGGTCTTCGTCCTTAAATAGTCAACAGACTCGTGGGAGCCATAAAACATACCTGGCTATGGCAAAAAGCAATATTTAAAAGACCTGTGGTCAGGATTGGTGTCTTGTTTATTGTTATACCTTGATGCATAATAGGTGCTCACCAAATATTTGTTGGATGAGCTCAGCCTGAGAGGGAAGGAGGAAGACGTAAACAATCAATGTATTGTTTCTGTATTTGTCATAGTCAGTAACTGGTTTCCTCGGTTCTGGCCCTTCGATATGAGCTGGGATTACCAAACAGTGACTCACTATTTGCAGAGAATCTGCTAGATCGTGAGCCTGGTGTATAACCTCCAGTAGCTCTTTTCAACAACCCTATAGTCTGTTTCATCACTGACCTGAAAGATTCTTTATATTTTCTTTACTCAAATGAGTTCCTTAGCAGAAAGTCTTCCCTCATCCTTAAAACAAACCTCTGATTTGACAATAAACTTTGAACTATTTCAGTAGTTCCATCCACAGAATGCCACTGCATCTTTTGAAGTTCCTTTCCCCTGTACTTGCAATGATCATGAAAATATCAAAGCTACTTCTACGTGCACACTGAAACGCCACAGACAGCCATGGTGGTGGCAGGGGACGATGCTTAATTGAGAAGGTCAAAAGATTGAAAGATAAAAAGAGAAAAAATGTCTGAGAGCTATACTGTTCTTTGAATAAACTTCCAGTCAAAGAAAGTAGAAACTGTAGACAATACAACTTAGTAAATATAGTATGTAAAATTACGTAGTAAAATTAGTGTGTCTAAAAGTTGTGAAAAACTATTCCAGTAAAATATTTTTTTTGAAATTGAAGCTTTTTATAAAGGATGCATTTAATGAGGCACATTAGCTCTTTTCCGTATTAAAATGGCTTATCATTTTTGTTCCTTAAACATTTTAATGCCCTGAGGATTCTAAAGTAAAATCAAGTATTCACTGATCTAACTTAGAGTCTATCCACATAAATGTACATGCATGTGGGTATGGAAACAATATTGATGAAATATTCTCAAAACTGCCTTGTGAAATAATGGAAAAACACTGAAAAAATTAGATTCACTTCCTGGAAAAATGACATCCAACCACAAGTATACGAGCAAAGTGGATACGCAAGCAGGGCCATAATAGCATTTTGATTGCTTTTGCTAATAAACTTTTCCATTTCCTTAAAACAAAAGGATTGCTGGTTCATTGTAATGTCACAATTCTGTTGCTTACAAAGTATTATGTACTTTATTGGTAATAAATGTTTCTTAAAATATAGATATGTGCATTGTAACTCTTTTACTCATGTTTGGAATTTCCAAAACCAAGAGAGTAGACTGGCTGAAAATTACATTATATGTTTTTAAAGGGATTAGACATATAACATATATGCAACATTGATAATTAACAAATGACCTATAGAGATACAATGATATATTAATACTAATGAAAGTATTGGCTTTATTTTAGTTAACACAGCCTCTTATTAAGTTTCCTTCTAAGTGGTTTCAGATATACTTAGTATTACAGACCCCTGGTTAGAAATCTCCTCCATATAATGAACTAATGATAAATGTAAAATGAAAATGAATTTTGAAATATTTGAAACCAATGGGTTAACAAAGGGAGATCATATCAGTTATTTTTTAGCTAGAAAAGCTTCATGCAGAATGTACAGATAAACTTATTTATCTTAATTTTTCCTAAGCTTGGAAATTTTACAGTTACAGCTCTGAAATAAATTGCTATAATTAAAATATTGGAGCACTCAATTCCTACAGCTCAAGAATATGCAGTAGTTATTGGGTGAGATTGAGATTGAAGCATGTGTGTGTGTGTGTGTGTGTGTGTGTGTGTGTGTTTGCTCTTTAGTAACTTCCTAGGAATTGATAAGGACACAAAGCTAGGTAGTGATAAGAACACAAAGGCAATCCAGATATTGGCATGTAGAGAAAACCAGTTAGCAACAAATATGTTGCTATAGTAATAAAATCATCAATGATAAGTGTTAAAGACAAACTAGCTATTAACATATACTAAGAATCACTGTACTACCCTTACCCATAGAAAAGAGATCTATAATTATAGTATGAATGCTAAGACAAACCAAGTATGGACATACAGTAAATATCTACTAAATAGAACTACTTTACCTTTGCTAACAATAGAATAGTATTCAACAATAAATACATAGAGTTAACTAGCTGTATTGGGTAATACTTTGTCCCCCCAAGTCCTCATATACTTTTGATGGGGCTGTGTCTGGAGCTTGTGATCACTTTGTTCTCTAGTGCTGGGACTGGTGGTGTGAGTGCTGCGCCTGCCCAAGGGTGGAGCTGACATACAGTGTAAGGGAGGCGGGTCTTCCTCCCTGTCACTTTTGCCCTCTCTCTCTGTCTCTTGCTGGTTCGCCTTGCTGTTTGTGGCCACCATAAATGGCAGCCCCACCATGCCCCACTGCCTTGGAGCCAACTGAGTATGGACTGAAACTCCAGAGAAACTGTAAGAAATAAACCTTTCCTTCCCTAATTTTGGGCATCAGGTATTTTGTCTCAGCATCGAACGAAAAGTAACTAAGACAGAATTTGGTACTGGAGGAGTGGGGTCATTGCTATGACTAAACCTGACCATGTGGTTTGAGAGCCTTTGGAAATGCCTTGTGGGAAGAGTTTGGAAAGGTTTGGAGATGTCACCTGAATGCATAGAACTGGAACAGCTTAGGATGTTCTGTATGGGAGATTCTGGTCAGAGCTCAGGAGACCAGAAGGCTGATAGAAAGGCTATTGGTAGAGACCAAGCTAAGGAGGTTTCTGCTGGGAAGAAGGGCTGCATTGGTTGTTGGACTCCACACAATGTGCTACAGCTTGGCAGAAAGTTTGTCTACATTCTGCCTGTGCCCAGAGACTTTGCCTGAAACTGAGATTAAGGGCAGAGGACTCATTAGTCTAGAGAGAGAAATTACAAGACAGCCAAATGTTGAAATGTTGGCCTGGCTCTTGTTGGTGGCTCTTAGCCAGATTTATGTTGGGAATCAAGAGCAAAGAGTCTGGCATGGTAATTTAAAACCTTGTGAATTTGGCCAGGAAGTTGTGGACTGTAAAGACTGAACTAAGATCTTGATTGCTGAGAAGGAACAAAGGAATAAAAAAGATGGCCTGGGGGCATTCTGGAAGCAGCGGGCCTCTACCTTTTGCAGCCTCAGGCCTTCAAAAGTGAAAGAGTTTGCTTGGAGGAAAAAGCTGCAGAGTGCTATATCCCAGAGTGGTGACAGAAGCCACAGGGTTTCAAAAGGATCACTGTCACACCAGGTTCCAGAATGGAGACAGCCACACCAGATTCCAGAATGGCGGTGGCATAGAGAAGCTGTTCCTCACAATCAGGTTCAGAAAGCTCGGCCCCTACAGCCAAGAGAGAGGAAAGCCTGGCTACTGCTCCAGCTGGCAGAGGACCTTGGCAGCATCCACGTGGCACTGGTTTTAGGTGCAAGGAAAATGCACAGAAAAGGCTAAAGCAGCTTCCACCCCACCTGCAGAGGGCAGTGTGTAAAGATGTAAGGGTGAAGCCAAGGAACACAGATCATCCAAGGAAAGCTATGAAAGGTAAGACCCCTGAAAGTGCCTCAAGGGTGGAATCACTGAAGTCTTTTGGAGCTTGCAACCAGATTGCTTCAGGTGCTGAGCAGAGAACTCTAGGGCTTAATGTTTGCCCTGCTGGATTTTGGACTTGCTTTGGTTCCAATGCTTTGTATTCCCTTGTTTGTAACTTTTGGAATGGTAATGTTTATCTTGTGCCTTTATATGTTGGAAGTACTTAACCTCATTTTCATTTTTGTAGGGGGTTACAGTTAATAGTTTGCCAGAGATCTTGGAGGAGATTTAGGAGTTGAACTTTTCAACAGTGCTGAAACTGTTAGGACTTTGCCAACTCTTGGAGAGGGACTAAATGTCTTTTATATTAAGGATGAACATGAATCCTTGGGGGCCCAGGGGTGGAATGTATTGGGTAATGCTATGTCCTCTCAAGTCCTCATATACTTTTGATGGGGCCGAGTCTGGCATTTGTGATTGGTTTGTTGTCTAGTGCTGGGACTGGTGATGTGAGTGCTGTACCCGCCCAGGGGTGGAGCTGCTATACAGTGTAAGGGAGGTGGATCTTCCTCTCTCTTGCTTCTGCCCTCTCTCTCTCTTGCCAGCACACCTTGCTGTTTGCAACCACCATAAATGGCAGCCCCATAATGCCACACTGCCTTGGAGCCAACTGAGTATGGACTGAAACTTCCAAGAAACTGTAAGAAATAAACCTTTCCTTCCCCAATTTTGGGCATCAGGCATTTTGTTCTCTGCAATGAGCGAAAAGTAACTGAGACACTAGCTATCTAAAGATTCATAAAACTTCACAGTTACACTAGAAAGTATAGAGGGTCTGGGGGACTGGAGAATGAAAATTATAAAATTTGAAAAATTTATCAATGGAAGATGCAAAGGGAGAGAGAGAAATGAGATAGGGGATCATGCTGAGTAGTGGAAGGAAATTAATATTAGCAGAAAACAGTCACTGAAAAAACATGAACAAGAAAAAGAAGAAAAAAGAAAACAGCACAAAAAAACAGGAAATAAAAGAAAGATAAGGCGGAAGAAAAATGAAAAGAAGAAAATAAAAAAGTGGAAGAAAGAAAGAAAAAACCCAAACCAGCATGATTCCTCTTCCTGGGCATTGGTCGTGTCCATGATCTGGTTGGATGGTCCCCACCTTTGCCGGCCTGTGTGAGGGCTTAGCCCACCCTGGCTGAGTATATGGCTGGCAGTTGCTCTGCTCTGTGGAACATTTTGCTCTTAGACGCACTTGCACCGTGACATCCAGCCATCTGATGCTTTCACCATAATGGTGCTGAGGCAGGGGCCGTGCCTTTGAACCATCAAAACTGTAAGCTTTTCTCTGGGTGAAGTTAATCATCTCCATTATTTCGTTGTAATAACATAAAGCTGAAGAATGTAGACCTAGATTTTAGATTTACTAATTATTGTTGTGCCCACATTTTCCCTTCAGCCTTGTCAAAACATGAATGTTTCTAAAGTTTCACAAAACACAGAACAATATGATTTTCCATTAAAACAAGAAAAATATAAAAATAAAATGACCAACGCTGAAAAAGGCAATACACATCTCGTTTATAAATATATGTCCTAACGTACAGTTTATGTGTGGTGAACTTACTCATAAATATCTGGTTTCTATGAATAAACTCTAGAGATCTAAAATTACAGTTGATATCAATACAGAGTTTTGAAGATTAAGCTGGGTTGTGGCAAAAACAAAACAAAAACAAAACAAAACAAAGTTCTGGTGTTTTGACTAGGAAATATACCCTCTGTATGCCACATTTAGGTGCATTTTATAGGAATTCTCACAGAATGGAAGAAGCTAATCCTCTTGAAGACATCTCCCCAGATTCCCTTTCCTAAAATGTGGTGTGAAGAAATACTACTAATAAAATGTTTATTTAGATGGTATTCGGAAAAGTCAACATGGAAAGTAATCGATTAAAAAAATGGTCTGAAAAATTGGTAAATTTTATCACAGTTTGGGGAACTGAGAGAGGCAATATTTGAGTGAGAAGATGAAAGAGAAAAGGGATGGTTGCCTGAAGGCTGAGCTAGAAGAACACTGAGGAACAAGAATGTGTCAGATTGCCACCCGATACACCCAAGGGGAGAAAGTTTTGGGGTTGTCATGAACCTGTATGTGTCACTGATTTCCCTGGGTACTACCAGAACCCAGAGTTTGGAGGTGGATACTGGCTACACTGATGAACATGGTTGCTCTGATAGGCTAATAATGGTATTGAATAGACTTCATAGACATGACCTGATAGAATAAAAAATTTGTTTCATCAACTACCATAACTCACAGTATTCCTAAAGACTAATTCCTATATAGAGTCTGACCATATATTTCTTTCAAATCTCTGAGTTTTAATATTTCCTAAGAAATAAAATGCCTCTGAGTTTCTCAGGCATATTAATCAGTATGACTAAAAGTGACCAGCTAAGTAATAAATAAACATGAGCATTGTGTTAGAAAGAATAATGCCTACTCCACCAAACTGTCCTTGCCTGTTATGGCTTAGATCTAGAATGGCCTCCAAAAGTCTTGAGTGTCCAGAGCTGGGGTCTTTAGAAAGTGATTGGATTATGGGGCTGCAGTGGATTATGGATCAGTGGACTGAAACATTGATGGGTTCATAGCTGAATGTGCTGTTAAGAAATGGGGACTAGTCAGAGGAGGTGGATCATTAGGGACGTAAGCCAAAAGGCTGTGTTCTTGTTTCTGGCTCCTCCCTTTACTCTCTTTGCTTCCTGGGTGCCATGAGATGAGCAGTTATTCTCTGTCACGCCCTTCCACCCTGTTTCTGCCTTGGAGTCAGCTTACCATGGACTGAACCTTCTCAACTGCAGGCAGATTAACCATTTACCAGTCCAATTATTTAGATACAGGTTGACAAGATTGCACTTTTTCCATTAATTTTTATAAGATCATGTAACAGGAAATATAAAAATGACAACTTTATCCAATTTATTCAACACAAGAGTTGACCAGTTGAAATGATACCCATTTGAGCGATGCTCAGGATCATATGTAAACAAACATGCTGCTTGAATGACACTTGGGGTAAATTTTTAAATGGTTAAACCTCTCCTCCTTGAAGTTGTAGGTTTCAAGTGTTGTGCTCCAGCAAGTGGAAAGCTGACTGATGAAATGCCTGTTCCCACACCTGTGAATATGTTATCTTACATGGCAAAGGGACTCTCTAGGTGCAGTAAGGTTTAGGGCCTCAAAGTAGAACAACCAGGACTATCTAATCACATGAGCCCTGAACACACAGAATTGTCTCTAACTGGAGTCACAGACCTAGGATGGGAAAGAAAGTCGAAGAGAGATGCAGAAGAAAGGGAAATCAGAGATTCTAAGATAAGACCAGAGTTCCATGCTCTGCTTCTGGGTCTGAGACGTTGGGGTGGTGTGCGAGAATTGGAGAGAGGGATCTGGAGGCTAAGGGTGGTCCCAGTTTCCATCCAGCAAGGAGATAGGACTCTGTTCCACAGAAAACTGGACTCTGACAACCTGAATGAGATCAGGAGTAACTCATCCCAGACCCCACACATTGGATCCAGCCTAAGAAACATGGAGCAGAGAAACCAATCAGTCAACCAAAACTTTCTCTGAGACGTAACACTTGTGTTGGGTTAAGCAGAAATATTTATAATCATTTGTTGCACTGTGAATAGGAAATGAACACAGTCTTATGTGAGCAATAGATGTGGCTGTCTCAAAGTAGTCGAGTTGCAGTTATAGAAAAAAAAAGGTATTTTGGACATCCAAATCACTGAGCTAAAACCATGTGTTCTTTACCTAACTTTACAGAGTCCCTGAAAATGTCCCTTTCAGTTTTCAACCTTCCTTGGAAGTTCTCTAATCCAATGGAATCTGGTTTCATGCTGAGTCCTTGTATTTTACCTCGTCATGATTTCAAATTTTCTGTCTCCTCTGACTCTGTGTATATTATAATTTGGGTGCCAGCCTTCTGTAGAAAAATAAACTGTGGCCCATCACAGAACGTGGTTTCGTTTTTCACTCCCTTACTTTTCTGCAGGCCATGGAGGCTGGGCACAGAACCAATACCTGTAAAATAGCCAACATGTCTCAAGTATCCTTCCCAGGTAATGCTTGTATTCTGCTCTTTTCTCTCAAATATACAGATTGTAGGATACAAATTTTGGACAAATTTGAGTAGAACTGAGGAGGAACAGGATTTACCAAGACCAGATTACTTTGAAAATATGAATGATGCCCTCAAAACACAGGGAGGAGAAATATTGGGCTTGTTTTGATTTCACATTTTGGAACAAGGAGCACTCATGGAGAAACAGGACTCTCTCACAAGCAGGTTCAGATGACAGGCTAAGAGTTGCTAAGTCCTATGCTCAGAGATAAAAATGAAGGGTCAAACTGTCAGACTCCTTATCTTCCAGTCTCCAAGAAAATTAGCACTCGATTGTTTTTAAGAATTGGAATTACTGATAAAATATTTAAGAGTCTGGAGTCTTTTTAGCCTTCCTGTATTTGTACACTAGAACTCTTGTTTTCTCTAACAGCAGTGAAGTCTTTAAAGTCAGTGGGTCTGCAAGCTTGTTTATATTCTTTGAGTTTCACAACAGAAAGAGATAGGTGAGTTGCAAACACTGTATTTCTATAACTAGGTTTACTGGGAATACAAAATCTTATGGGAATGTGTTGGTAGTAGCAACTTTCAGGAACAGAAAGAAATAGTCTGTATGTCCTGGAGGTGGATGTAAAGGGGAAAGGAGAATTCTGGATATATGAAGAGAGAGATTTTCAAATTATTTTTGAGGCATAGAAATAGCATAAGCTGATAGTTCCTTAAGATTAAGGCTAACAGTTCTCTAAAACTAATGCATAGACTCCCAATAAATGCATACAGTTTTTTTCCAATAAATACATAAACTAACTGAAATTCCACCATAAAAAATCAGACATTAGCTCATTTGTGGTTAGCCACTTATAAAGCAAAACACTTATATTACTTTTTAGCCAGATCTTTGAAAAAGAAAAAAAAATATAATTTCCTGACCACTGCTTTCCTTATGAAGTCCATGTCCTTGAGTTTATGCCAGGTGCATTTACCTGATTACATGCAGTTTATTTCCAAATATCACATTTATTTTTGCTAGTAGTACTTCATTTAATCACTAATGAATAATCATTCCTCATGAAAGACACCTAAGATAGATTCAGAGAATTTTAGTCACTAAATACTAATTGGATTGTGACCATTATTTGGATGAAACACTAGCACAATCTAAATTGATTTCTGATAGTTTATGGGTCATTAAAAATAATTTCCAACAGCAAAGGGTATATAAATTAGTTAATATAAGTAATACTATCTCCTTAAGGAAAATCGAATGTCCAGTGTCAATTCAAAAATTAAATTTAAATTTAAACTAGACTGAAGGCAATGTGCAAGTGGCCTTGTTAATTATCAAGTAAGTCTCACCTAATTCATACCTAATGAATACAGAGCTCTTCAAGTGAGAAGCTTGGGGAATGTATGCGGGTATTTTTGATTTTATAGGGCAAATGTTATTTCTAAAAATGTTTTGAGATGTCATTCAGGCACCCATTACCTACTTTATTTTTAATGTAACTGTCACGCCTACTATGCAGCTGCTTGGGACTAAAGTTACATATTCACAGCATTAAAAAGAGAGAACACAGCCTGCCTCTCTCCTAGCACATAGAGCTGAGGATTAGTGGCTGTGGAAGGACAGAATCTGCTTTCCGAAATCTTCATCCCCTGTATCCATTGACTCATTCATTTTCTTGTACCTTATGTCTCCTTATCTGTCTCTTTTATCATTGCCTATGTTATGCTTGACAAATTCTTGCAAAATGTACCTGTGAGTTCTTCTTGTCAATGGGTATTGAAATTAGGAAATGGTCTTGTGTTCTTAAAAGCTTATAATCCACAAAACAAAACAGAACAAAGGACATATTATTATTATTATTATTTATTTATTTATTTTTTGCAGCACTGGGGATTGAACTCACAACCTCATGCCTGCCATACAGACGCTTAAGCCACTGACCCAAACTCTCGGCCCTCAAAGGACATATTGTTAAAATGAAATCCATCATTGCTTCTGAGTTGTGGGAACTTCTTTGCTAATTTTGTTTCTATTATTTTTTTGTTTCTTCCATTATGTTATTCTGCCTAGCAAATTCCATATACAATTTGAATGCATCTAATTATGTCCAGGTACTGTTATGACTTTTGAAGACACAGAGAAATACATGGAAATATTTGTGTTGTATTTAAGAGGTTACACTAGTCATTTACAATAAATTAGATGTCATCCTTTCTATTCTCGTCTTCTTCTTTTTTTTTTTTTTTGAGACAGAGTCTCACTACGCAGTTCAAGCTGGCCTTGAACTCACTATGTATCCCAGGCTTGCCTCAAACTCACAGTGATCAGCCTGCCTCAGCCTCTCAAGTACTTGAATTTCAGGCATGCATCCCCATGTCTGGCCCTTTTCTCTTCTTGAATAATTTTGTATACATGATTGTTAAGAATGAAGTACTGAGCCAGTCAGTCTTCTGGAGTTCCCAAGGAGTTACCCTTCATCTAATTCATTTCCTCCTCCCTTCGAACAAAGATTTGGTCTAACCAGGCTCTCTATATTTGCACAGCAACTGTAAAGTATAAAATGGCTTAGTTCGAGTTCCCTATCTTGTGTAAAGGAAGAGCTACTGTATGAATATACTGAATACTACAGAGGAACAAAGAAGACAGAAAAACATGCAAACTGGACCGTTGTCTCCTGAATATTTTCAGAAATTATCGTGCTATTTTGCTGTCATGCAAAGTCATGTCACAAGCCTGATTATTTCCTCTGTATCTCTTTCCTGTCACTTTGTATATATTTTGCAATGATCTTGTGTTCCTTTTTAATTCAATTGGTGTAACACCTAATTTTTATAGAGTAATGCTCACCAAAGATTTCCTTGCACGTTTAGTCCCTTTACAAAAGTTGGGAGGAGGTAGGGAGACTGGTTTTGGCCGATACACTGTGGAAGAAATGTTGTGTGTCATGCCCTGGTGGAGGCTTTGTAAAGGCTTGTGGTTATTCTAACTAGCGCAAATGCCAGCGTGAACCCTTCCTGGGGGCTGTGGACAATAGTTTTGGCCAGCTGCAAAAGATGTGAACTGAGACTGAGAAATGGTAGTTGGGAAGCAAAGCCAAGGGATTGGAGATGATTACTTACACCTTGCTATGCTCTCAGCACTTATTCCTTCTAAAACTCATTTTGAAACTTAATCTTCAAAGTCGTATGTTAATGAATTTGAAAGGTGGAAACTTTGGGAGGTACTCAGGACCAGATGAGGTTACAAGAGCAGGGCCTATGATTGCATTAGTTGCTTGATAAGAAGAGGAAGGAAAATCCAAGTTAGCACGCTTCACTACGGGATGCCTCCACCATGACATGACCGGGTAAGAAGGCCCTCATCACATGCCGAATGGACGCTAGCACCATTGTGCAAAGCCAAGAGCTAGGCAAATCTCTATTTTGTATAAATTACTCCCTCTATGAAATTCAGATATAGTAACAGAAAACAGATTAAGATACACAACATTACCCAGTGTGTTCCAATACAGAAAGTGGTGTCAGGAGAGATGTGCCACTGCAATGAACAAATCCAAACCCTGAAGTACAGTGGTTTAGCATCCATCAAGAAAATGATCATCAAGCGAGACAGATAGCGATCTATTTTTTAAATAACCTTTAAAAACTTCTGCAACTGCTTTAGATCTATATTAGCAGTTTATTTTTAGACAGGTAAAGTATTTCCTGAAACTGGACAAATATCATCAAATGTTACAGAATGTTTGTACAACTGTGAGGATGTGGGAGGCGTATCATGTAGCATAGCTGAGGCAAACTTTGAAAAGAGGTCAGCAAACGCAGCCTTAATAGTGCCTGCTGGTTGTTTCTTCACTGTATTTTATAAGAGGTGATGAGAAAGAGGTGATTTCAGCGATGATATTGTCAATTAGCAGCCTAATGAAAGGCAATTAGGACAGTAAGGGTTTTTATTGTTAAAAGAGTCAACCACTACCAGTAATAGGCTTGGGAAAGTCTTTTTTGAGAAATATACTTGGTACAATATTTCTACTAATTAAAATGCTGAAGGGGAAAAGTAAAGTATGTTTAAGCAGCCACAAACTTTTCACTGACACTGAAGGCACTGCCATCAAGTGTAGAGAAAGGGCTATGGAGATAAGAAAGCAGACAGCTATCTCATATATGAGAACCATGTCTAAAAGAGATGCACGCATCACATCTAGCTAATTAGAATGGACTAGGTCAGAAGTCCTGCAAAGTTTTTGAAACAGTTGCATTGCCATATCAGCCACAGGACTAGACTATGCGGCCTCAACAATGACCGGGGTGGGGGGACTTAGAGTTATTTAAAATAGCTTAAGGTGTGAGAGCAAATAACTCTAATGTGTTGGTTTGGCTTTAACAGGCAAAGCTTATTTCTCCTTTATGCTATGTGACCACCACAGGTTGGCCATGGCTCTGCTCCATCTTCGACTGTAGGCTTCCCATCAGAGAGCACCATGACAGTTCTTTTTAGTCTGTAAGTCTCTAGATCTAGAAGGGACCAGGCCAGGTGTGGATCTAACAAAGAAATTAATATGCATCACCTGGGACTTTAAGCTCAATTTGTGGCTGGATGGAATTTTTGGCCTGGGAAGCTGTTTAATATAGACTATCCATTGGAAGAAAAGAACAAAGAGATGTTCATTGATTGTAAGGATAGTTCAGGTGTAAAGAGTACTGTTCCTCTGAATTTCCTCTAATTCCCTTCAGTTTCCACCTACATGACTAAAGATGGCCGATTGGGAGCCATGTGTACCTCCCAGACTGAGGCAATGAAACCCTCCCCCTGGGTCTGCGGTCTTTCTGCCTGGCGGCCAGATGGACCTACTGTTTCACTCCAGGCTTCACAGCTGTAGGCAGAGTGCCCCTTACACTCTCTGCGATGGGTGGGGCAGGGCCTCCTCCAATCTGCCTGGGGCATGAGTTCTGAGAGAACCATATACCTTCCTTATGGGAAGTGTCTGAACTTTGGGAGGAGAGATTTGCTTTTAAATCACCACCGAGCTCATTATGATGAATTCAGTTACAATGAATAAAGCTGAAAGTTCTGCACAAAGCAGATTGTTTTTTAAGAAGTCTTTTATTTTCCTTCATATTAACAAGGACATTTCATATAGCTTTTTCTTCCTATTCGCCCATCTCTGTGCTCTTGGGGGGAAATAAATATTATAAGAATAATGGTGAAAAGGCACAGAGAGAGCTCTCTCAACTATAAACACTCTGCTTTCAGTGCAGCCAGATGGGGATAGAAGAGTTCATTTTTCCCTTCCCACACAATGGTGCATTTGAGGTTAGAAGCACTCAGGAAAAGGTTACTGTGAACATCCTCTGGGAATTCCATAATGGGCGCTTACTCTCTGTGCATTCCTCCTAATCAATGCAAAATAGCAGGCTGTGGGTTCCATGCACAAAAGCACAGACATTTAATCACATGAATGCACATAGATCCAAAAGAAGAATTAATTATTAATGGTGCAATGGTTAGGCTCAACTGCAATTAATAAATAATTTAGAACCCTGCATAGAAGAAAACCACATTATAACAAAATATAAGATAAAGCCTTAGCACAAACCTCCAAATCAAAATTTAGGAGGTCATTTCTCCACATTAATAATTCTAAATAGCAGAGCATTCCAGTCAGTCCACTTCTGTTTATTCATAGCAGCATCCACCGGCCAGCATGAGGTAAAGGCTTTATTAATATTTACAAAGTTCATTTCATGTCCATGATGGCTTCTTGTAAAAATGACATCATTCAAACTATAATCTGGCCTGATAAGATGTAAATTTAGCACACAGAAAGATGACAAACATATTTCTGTCTATGGTTATGCCTAGGCTGTGCCAAAGGCTTTCAAATCCCAAAACTGCTTCAACAAATTAATAACCATATTAAAAAATAATGCACATTAGTTTCTGTTCCCAACTTATGGTCCATCTACTGCTGCTCATGGTTAATGTATGTGACATGATGTGTATCCCAGAAGCCTCCAGCAGTCAAGAGACAAAGAATAACATTGTTGATGTTTTCTTATATATGTGATGAACCAATCCTTCCTTGTGGTCCTCCAGCTTTCCAGTTAAAAGTATCTCAACACAACACAGATGGTAGGAAGAAATTAACTTGGGAAGTCAAAATTTCAAAATTATTTTCCAAAATCTCAGGTCACCATTTGCCACCTCTCCTTAACCCTCTGTCCGACCATAACAGAGGAACAAAAAATTGTGTTCCAGTTTATGTTTCAAGCTTCTTTTGATGTCAGTTCCCTTTCTGAAATTAAGGTAGTTTAGGTCAGATTCACATCTAATCAACTGTGTGCTGTTTTCTGACTCTCCTTGTGCAGCTAATTTTTGGAGTTTGTGATACTGTGAATACCACATGTTAGGCATACTTTAATTTTCATAATTTATTGTTTTATAAAATGTGGAATTTATTCCAGGTCAGAAAAATATTAAATCATCAGGATTACCTGGACCTTTTATCTCAGATTACAAACAGAAAATGAAAAAGCAGTTATCAAGATGCTGACAAAATGTTCAATTTTGTGCTAATGGGCTACTTCCATTCTTATCTGCAAATAACTACAAATTTCATGGCAAAATTATAGCTTTTTTTTTTTTTTACAAAAACTGCTTACACAAAATTAGCAAAATGAAATAAAATCGGAGGTCTGTGAAGCTTATGATTCTACATTATATTACCCAGTGTTCAGTGTGCTTTGTTTTCTTCTGCCATTAACTAGATGCAGCACCACTCAAGGGTTCAGAGAGAAGAGAATACTCATAAATTTTATAATATATATTGAGGGCTGGAGATACAGTTCAGTGGCACAAGCACCTGCCTGGCAAGTGTAAGGTCCTGAGTTTGATTCCTGGTACCAACAATAACAACAAAAAGTAATATATGAAGAGTTCTTATGAAATAGGTGGTCTCATTTGTATATAATACAAGCTATTGGCTATTACAGATATGTAGTATATATTTAGTACACATAGTACAAAGTAGATTATTTTTATTACTTTAAAAAGTTTAAAAAAGTGGCAAAATTGGAATTATTGTACACTATTGGTGGAAAGATAAAATGGTGCAGCCATTATGGAAAACCAGTATGGCAGCTCTTCAAAGGTTATAAATAGAACTACCATACTATCCAGCTATTCCACTCCACAAGAACTGAGATCAAGATCCTGAAGAGATGTCTGAACTCTCATGTTCACTGCAGTATTATTCATAATGTCTGAGTTACAGAAACAGCCTAAGTGTCCATCAACTGATGAATGGATAAAGAAAATGTGGTACACATATACCACGGAAATATTATTTTCAGTTCTATTTTATTTTATTTGGTACTGGGAATTGAACTGAGGACCTTGCACTTGCCAGGCAGGCACTTATGCCACTGAGCTATATCCCCAGCCCTATTTTCAACTTTAAAAAGAAATAAATCCTGATATTTTCCACAACATGAATGAATCCTGAAGACGTTATGCTAAGTGAAGTGAGACAGGTGTGGAAGCACAACTACTGCATGATTCCACTTACTTGAGATATCAGAAGTAAATTCCTAGAAAGAAAGAAGGAAAGAAAGAAAAGAAAGAAAATAAATAAACAAGTAAATAAATCAGGGTAAGAGAGGAGAATTGCTGTTCCAAGGATATAAAATATCAACTAAGGAAGATAAGTAAATTCTCAGGATCTGCTGTACAACATGGTGCTTACAATTAATACTACCATGTTGTGCCTCGCTATATAATTGGATATAAATTTTGTTAAAAGGGTAGATCACGTATTACATGTTCTTTGCCTCAATAAAAATGTATATGAAATGAAATTCTAAGAAAAACAAGATAGCAGGGACATATGTTAGGTCAGTGGTCAACAGGGGCAGTCGGTGGGGTGAGGGAACTGAATGCAAAGGGAACACTCAGGGAGGTGCCGAAGGGGGGATGATTGAGGCATGCAGATCTGCCACAATGAAAGTCCATCTGCACAGCCAATAGCCACTAATAACAATGAGGGGAATAAATAAAAATGCTATATTAAAAAGAAACAGAATGAATGTGAGCAGTTACCTCTTTGCCCACAATTCCCAGTCTTTGTGGCACATACACATTTGGAAACACTTTTAGGGATTCATGGACACTTTAATATAATCCATCATATTTATTATAGCTGCTCCCAGAGTATCCAAATGGCACAGTTTAAGTACTCTGAGAGCATGGCAGGTCTAAAGTCTTTCTTGAAAATAATGATAGAAAAATGTATCAAAATTTGTAAATTAATAAGTTATTATAAAACAAAAACTTGGGGAACTATCTAGTTTAAGAATTCTGGTAAGTTTGTTATTACAAACTTCTCTATGTTAAAAGAAACTTCTTTCCTACAGTAATTGCTTTTTTCCTTCTGTAAAAATATTTTTATCATCCAAATGTGAATCATTAAATGTTATATTTTAGTTTCTTTCCACATAAATTTCATTTTAATGTCTCCTTATTTTGGGTTTTCTTTTTTTGTTTTGAAAATTAGAAGATTTTAGCTATAGAGATTTCCATAATCTGTTGTTAAGTTGATATTTAGGATATGTTTCACAGATTCTTGTTTCTCTGTAGTCCCTGATACTTGCTAGTTACATTAATGTTGGGTTATGTTCCTTTTCTTTTTTCTTCTTCTTTTTTTTTTTAGTAAGTTAACTTTGCACATGGTTATATGTTCCATCACCACTTCTTTTGGTGGTAAACTCTGGTGTCTTGATCCATTAACTCACTGAGGATTGGAAATGATAACTCTATCTTCATTTGTTAGCTGGAATAACTTCATAGAGAGGTATATTTCTTTGTCTACTATTATGAAGTGGTATAGTTATTGTTTTTAAAAACTAAGGTAAATTTTTGTTCTTTCAAGAGTGTTAGTGGAATTTGGATCATTCTTCAAACTTAAACAGTTTCATTTTGCACCAAAAAACTTATGTTTTAAAATGAAAAAAAATCAATAGCATTCCTATACACAAGCAACAAACTCATAGAGAAATTAGGGAAAGCATACCCTTCACAATAACATCTTTAAAAAGTGAAATACTTAGGAATAAATCTAACAAAGGATAAAAAAGATCTGTGCAGTGAAAATTACAGTGCCTTAAAAAAGGAGATCAAAGAGGATATCAGAAAATGAAAACACATTCCTTGTTCTTGGGTAGGAAGAATCAACATAGTGAAAATGGCTACATTCTCAAAACTGCTATTCACATTTAATGCAATTTCAATCAAAATACCATTAACTTAACTCACAGACCTAGAGAAAACATCCCTGATATTTGTTTGGAACCAGAAAATACCTAGCAAGAGCAATTCTGGGCAACAAGGGCAAGTCACAGTTCCAAACCTGAAATTATAACACAAAGTTACTGTGATAAAATCAGCATGGTATTGGCAAAAAACAATAGCAAACCAAAAGAAACAAAAAGAAAGCAAAACAAAAAAGCAGGATCAGTGGAACAGTTTAGAAGATGCTGATGCAACCCAAAACATACTTGGCCACTTTATCTTTGATGAAGGAGTCAAACATGCTCACTGAAAGAAAGATGACTTCTTAAATAAATGGTGCTGGAAAAACTGATTTTCCACATGCTGAAGACTAAAACTAGACCTATGTCTGTCACCATGCACTAAGCTAAAGTCAAAATGGGTCAAAGATCTAAATATTAAAATGGAAGCACTAAATTTACTGGAAATAGGTGGAAATCTTGAAGACGCATGTGAAGGGAGAGACTTCATGAACAAAATGCAGAGTGTAAGGGAAATATTACAAAGAATCAACAAATGAGATCTCACCTTATTAAAAAGCTTTTGCACAACAAAAGAAATCACCAACAGAATGAAAAGATAATCTAGAGAGTGGAGTAAATTATCGGCAGTTGTCCCTCAGACAAAGGACTTATATCTAGGACATTAAAAGAATTGAAAAAAATCAGACTCCCTAAATTCAAAGACCCAATCCAAAAATGGGCATCTGAGATGAATATACACATCTCAGATGAAGAAATACAAACAGCAAATAAATACATGAAAAAATACTCAACACAACTGGTGATTTGAGAGATGCAAATTGAAACAACACTGAGAATCCATCTCACACCAGAAAGAATGGCTGTCATCAAAAAATCAACCAACAACAAATGCTGTTGGGACTGTGGAGAAAAAGAAACCCTTCTCCACTGTGGGTGGGAGTGTAGACTGATGAAACCACTGTGGAAATCAGTGTGGAGATTCCTCAAAAAACAAAACTAGAGGTTTCATTTGACCCAGCTATTCCCTTTCATAGCATCTTCCCAAAAAGAATTAAAAGAATCATACCACAGCAATATATGCACACCTATGTTTATAGTGGCACAACTTGTAATAGCTAAACCTTGGAAACAGCCCAAATGCCCATCAACTGAGGAATGGATAAAAAAGATATATATTTTTTAATATAACAGAGTACTACTTAGCCATAAAAAGAACAAACTTGAGGTTTTTATAGGTAAATGGATGCAACTTGAGACCATACGCATAAGTGAAATAAATCGTACTCATATGTGTAAACATCTCATTGTCTCACTAATATGAGAAACTGAAAAAGTAACTAAGATCCAAAATGCACAATAGATACTGTGAATTGGGAAGAAACTCTTCAAAAGAAAAGACAAACTGTGATGGGGGAAAGAGAAAAGGAAAGGGGGAAAAAGAAAAAAGATATAAGTATAACAAGATAGTTAAGATAGTTATACAAGTAGTTCTCTCAGTTCATTGAAAAGAAAGGTTTGTGCTAATATTGTTTGGACAAAATATCACATCTGTGTCTTGTATTCTGAATAACTACTACAAAAATGACAATATGCAATGTATTAATTATTGTAACTCTCCTACTAACCTGTTTTGAAACTCTGCTAACTTTACCTTTTTCTCTTTAAAAAAAAAGTTTCATTTAAAAGTTTGCATTAGGAAGTCAGAGACTTAAATATATTTACTATTTCAGTTCATTCTTACAGATATTCCTAGAGGAGTTCAATCGGTCTGTATTTTGTCGGAACCTCTTCCAGTTGACTCCGAGTCCCTTTGCCAGGACCCCAGTAAACCTTCTTTCTATCTGATGTGACAAGATGGTCTGAGTTCATTTTCTGCATCACTTTTCTGTAGCCTGTTGCATCAATTTTTGTGCTTGTTTTTATTATTTCCTTCTTTCAAATTATTTTAGATTAAAGTTCCTCCCCCCCCAATTCTTCAAGTATAAGCATAAACTATTGATCAGAGACCATTCATTTGAAATACGAGTATTACAGCCATAAATTTCCTTCTCAACAATAGTTAGGTAAAATTGACAAATACTGATGTGTCGTGCTCTTATTTTCACTCCCGTTAATCACAAACAGTAAAATCTGCTTTCTGGTGATTAGCACTATGGCTCCTTTCGGTGCTGGGGTTTGAACTCTGGGCCTTCTGCGTGTGAAGCAGGAGCTGCACCTCACCAGCACGGCCCTGCCACATTTGACAAATGTATGCAGTGGGCGGTCACCTCCACGATAAGGATACAAAATCGTTCCTTTGCATCCCCGAAATTTCCCATTACGTAGCCTCCTAACATTTCATTTTCTCTCAGGAATTGACCTTATCCCTGGATACGAATGTCAAATAAATGGAAGCATAAAATATGTGGCCATTGAATCCATTCACTTCATGTAATACATTTTCAAGTCACCAATGTTGTGTGGACTGGTTCTTTACTCCTTTTTCCTGTCCAGCATTGTGCTATTGAATGTGTCACAGCTTGTTGATCCATTCCCAAGCTGAGGGATACTTGAAGTTTTTGCCCATTTTTGGCTATTATAACTTTTCAGTGGGCAATGATATTCAGGAAGTGGTTACTGTGCATAATGTGTTCAGTGTTACTGAAGTGGTCTGTTCTGCAGGCCTTTTTGATGGACAGTCGGAGGGAATACGTATTTTGTAAAACCATGAGTCCATGCAAATATTTCTAAGTCACATTTCACATTATAGTATTTCTTACCACTTTTATATATTCCATATTTGAATCCCTTTCCTTGTGAATCTTTGACCCTTTGACATTATAATATTTGCATACTGACTTTAACCTGTTTATATACATATACATGCAATCATTTTGAAATTATATTCCTCATAATTCTACTAATAAGAAACTTATTAAGTCAAGCTTAAGACTTCTTTGGATTTATGTTTTCCTTAGAATAGTATACTAAATAATGTATTCAAATTCTCTTTTTAAAATTAATTGTTGTATTTTTATATTCAGTAGTATCAATTAACTATGGAATCAGCTTCATTTATTCCTATTTATATACAATTTAGGATTTATATTTTCCTACTTCATGATTTAATTTTATTTTTTGATATGTAGAATATGATAAAATATATCATTCAAAATATAAACTTTATAAAAAGGTAAGTACTGTTCTTACCATTTCTGTTATCTACCTTATTTCTATCCAACTCTAAAGGTATCATTTTAACTACTTTATGGCTTCTGCTTCTCTTCTCTTCTTCCCTTCCTCTCTTTCTTTCCTCCTCTTTCCTTCTTCTCTTTCCTTCCCCTTCTTCATTCAGTTTTTTTTTTGGGAGGGTACTAAAACTACTGCACACATTTTATTTTAGTTTTTGCCTTAATTAAATATCTTGGTAAACATTTATATTAGTTTGCAAAGAATATTCTTTTTCTGTTTTGTGGCTATAGCAAATTCCATCTCATGAAGTTAAACACATTTATTCAATCAATTTCCTATGAGTAGACATTTGGGTTGTGAATGATATTTCGTTACTATAAATGACATCTTGGTGGGTAGGCAAGCTGTACATTTGAATCTCCCCTAATTTGAATTGGTTCATACTTCCATCAGCAGGGCATGGGGTATGGCAAGCACAATTGTCCTTAGAGATCTACTAACTTAACATGATAGAGAGAAGATGCCAGACCCAAAGACAAATAAGACCTTTCCCCTCAATTTGCCAGTTGGATGCTTAGTCCTTACTCCTCCTGCTGGGGCACTGTGACAGCGCGGCAAGGGACAGAGTCTTCTCAGAGACACAGGAGCACTTTTCTCACCTGGACCAGTAAAGAGCAGTTTACATCCCCATGACATCGTTCTGACCATTACCTATGCATTTGTGTAAAATCAGGTGTGTAGTATTCATGATTGGGGATGGTTCCCCTTCTTCTCTTCCTAAAAGATTGGTCTCAAAACCTCCATTCGTTCTTGAATTACTCTTGTGCAGCACTTGGAATCACACAAGTTACCTAACCTGACAAAGCACCACAGTGCCATGACAAA
>RJWM01007901.1:0-75667 GCA_004363535.1 Dasyprocta punctata | reverse complement strand
GAAAAGGAAGAAAAGTTCATTAACTGGTAATGAGACAAGAATTAAAACCTCGGCTGCGCGCGTGCCCAGCGGTCACCGCCCTCCAAGGAGGCAGCGGACGCCCGGCTCCCGCGGTGCCTGGCGCTCCCCAATTCGGGCCTGGAAGGGGACCCCGTCCCTTGGGCCTGTGGCCCGGGGCTCGCGCGGGCCGGACGCCCCCTCCCGCCGAGTCGGCCCACCGCGCCGGGCTAGCTCCGCAGCTCAGGGCCGCCCCCGTCCGCCCGCCCCTCGCCGGCTGCCACGTAACCCTTCGCGGGAACCAGGAACTGCGCGGCGCGGCGGCCGGCGGGAGGGGCGCGGCGCTGGGGAGGGGGCGGCGCGGCGGACCCACGCCCTCGGGCTGCGGCCTGGGCCGCTGGGCTCCGCGTCGGCCAGCCTCGGGGGAGTCGCTGGCGCAGCGCGGGGCAGGGCAGGCCGTCCCTCGGGGCCCGGCCGCACCCCCACCCGGGGTCCGAGTGCCCCATCCGAGTCCCCGGGTCGCGGGGGGCGGCAGAGCGGACTCACCTCAAACATAAGCCCCAGCAGGAAGATCATCGCCACACAGGAGACGATGTCCGCGTGATTCTGCAGGACGAATTCATGGCTCAGCACCGGGGGGCTCTTGGTGCTCTTCTTGCGAATCGCCATGGTGGGGGCCGCCGCCTATGCCTGCAGGTGCTCTGCCCCGGCTCTGCTCTCCCCAGCTGCTCACCGACCCGCCGCCGCCACCGCCACCGCTGCCGCCGCCTCCCCCTTACTGCTCCTCACAGCCCCGCCGCAGCCGCTCGCTGGGGCTTCACTTCCCATCCCATAGCCAGTACGCAGCCGCTGGGGCCGCCCGGAAAAAAAAAAAAAAAAAAAAGAAGTGAGCTCGCAGCGGAGGCAAGCATGCGCACCAGGAGACGGCGCTCGCGCAGGCCGCCGACACCGCGGGCAGCCAACCCACAGCGCCACCTAGCGGTCGGAGGCTGCGGACGTGATTGGGCCCGAGCGTAGTGCACCAGTTTTTGCTCCCGGAGGGGTTTAGGGTTTGAAGGGGGGAAGGGTCGGAAGGGCGAGCGAGGGTTACAAGTCGTTCGAGACGCGAGCTTAACGGACAGAGACCCCTGCGGGGCCCAGGGCGACCGCGTGCTGCCGTGCTCACCGCCGCAACCGTGTCTTGTGGTCCTCCTGGTCACTCTGGGTCATATTGATGGTCAACTGTGTAAACGAATGCTATCGTTCAGAACTGTGAAAATACGACTATGACCTGATCACACATGGGTGCGGCGCATCCTCTAGTTTGAGCATGTCTTTAAAATTAATTTTAGAGTTAGTTTAAACACTTTTGACTTTTACCAGGGGATGAGGGAGGGGGGCTTCTATCCATGTCCATCCCCCAAGCCCCTGGAATTGATTCAAGGGGAGTGGGATTGATTTGAATTTACCTGTTCTATATTAACAATACCTTATAGTAATCTGGACTGACAGTAAAATAGGATTGTAGATTAAACATGTCTTCCTCTTTTTATCCATCTGCCCAAACAAGGAGTTCTTTATATTGTTCCCCTGACAAACTGCACCACTTTTTAGCCATTTGCTAAATCTAGACTCCAAAATTATCCCAGATTAAGCCCTATCAGCAGACTTACACAGTTCAATCCATCACTAAATCCAGGCAATTTAACCGTTTTTCCCCTCCCAACTGCCACAGCCCGGGCACAGGATTTACCTCTTGCCTACAATGTTACATCCCTAGTAGAATGCTATAGAGGTTTAGAAAGGTTAGGCTAGCGTGGCACATGCCTATAATCTCAGAACTCTAGGAATCTGAGGCAGGAGGATCACAAGTTTGAGCCCACCCTGGTCAATTTAGCGATATCCTATCTTGCTGGGGATGTAGCTCAGTGTGAAGGCCCAGGGTTCAATCCCCAGTATAAAAATTTTTTTAATTAAAAAAAAAAGGAAGAGGATGTAGGCTAGTGAGTGAATATTCTGCAACTTTTTGTAATTTCTGTAAGACTTGATTTCCTCATTTATATATTCATATATTAAAAATAATACATATTAGGTGTGTTAACTTTCCACTGTAACAAAACACCTGAAAAAAAACTTACAAAGGAAAGATTTATTTTGGCTCACACTTTCAAGATTTTACTCCATGGTTGTTTGCCATGTAACTGCAGACCGATGGCAAGGCAGAACATCATGGTGGGGAGCTTGTGGACCAAAGCTGCTCACCTAACCGTGGCCTGGAAACACAAAATCAAGAAGCAAATATACTCTTCAAGGGCACATCTCTGGTTATCCATTTCCTTCAAGTAGAACCCACTCTGAAAGTTGTCAGTGCCTTCTGGTAAGTTATGAAACCTTCAATAGATTAACCCATTGAGAAAGTTAGAGCCCTCATCATCTTCTTCTGCTTCATGAAAGACTAACTCCTCAGCACAGTTCTTCAGAACATCGATTAATGGATCAGACATCACTTCTTTACCAAGACAAAAAGCAAAGTTCAGTAACCGGTAATAAGGCAAGAATTAAAGCTCTCAGTGTGCATGTGTCCAGCATTCACTGCCCTCCAAGTAGGCAGCATATGCCCCGTTCTGGCGATGCCCCCCACTCCCCAATATCAGTCCTAGAAGGGGACCCTGTCCCTAAGGACCTGATGGATATTTGGGTTATTTCTATCTTTTGGCTATTGTGAATAATGCTACTATGAACATTTGTGTACAAGTTTCTGTTTGTACACTTTTTTTATTCTTTTGGGTATGTACCTAACAATGAATTGTTGGTCGTAGGTAACTGTATTTTTAACCTTTTGTGGAAATCATTGACTGATTTCCACAGTGGCTGCAACATTTTTCAACCCTATCAAACTCTGGGAGTTTCTTCACTTCACATCCCATCAACACCTGGTTTTTTTCTTCTTTTAAAAAAAAATTTTTTTGGCAGAAAATAGATGGGTTTTTCTTATGAGATCAAGAAAATATGGAATTTAAATGATTTCTTTGGGTTTGCTTTTATCTGTGTTGTACTTTGAAATAAGATTGAGGCATTTTTGATATTTTTTGTTTTTATAGATTTTTTTCTACCTTGAAAAACAATTTTTAATTTTTAAAATTAAAAAATTGTATCTGACATGTAAACGCTATACATATTTTCTGTCGTTGCTCTTACCTATTCTTTTTTGATACAGTCTACCATCACAGACGGTTTTCAGAGGGATGTAACCAGTGATGTAACTGTGAGTTTTCTGGCGCAATAGAGAAGCAGAAGGACAGAGAAAGTGGCCATTTATTGAGGACGCGGATAGGAGCCCATCACCTGCAGGGGTTTGGCTTTCTCTTCCGATCTTATACAGAGAGACAGAGGATTGTATGACCTCTGATCAGAAGTGGTGCATGGGGCGGGCATTGGTGACGTGGGAGGAACTGATTGGAATTTTCTTCACGCGCAAATGGGAAAGTAACAATTTGGGCCGAAGGGGAAGAAGGAGGGAGTGGTTGTGGGGTTCAGCATTCCTGCTTTGCCCTTCTGCCATGTTAGACCATGGCCATAATTGTACAGTAATTTATACTAGGGCAAGAACCTTTCATCCTGTCTTTGTATTGTTAGGAAAGGACGTTGTAGCTATCTGACTACTTCCTGCTGAACAGGAACGTCGGGTTGGGATTTGGGGGGATTGATGGGATGATGGTTGATGCTCATGTACAAGCTGGTTCCAGATGTTTTAGCCAGGACAGGGAGTTTATCATTGGTGAACATTTGCATCCTAGATAGGAGAAATAAAAAGACAAGGTGTTATGAGGAGGCAGGTCACTATTATAATTAAAGGACCCAGGAGAGGTAGAAGGAAAGGTGCCCATGAGCCAAATGTGTTGTTCCATCAGGACCATGGAGTGAAAGAACCTGAAAAAGGAGCATGGAGTTGGGAGGGGTGAAGTTACAGGAGGCAATTATTCCCCCAACTGAAAAGGTAAAGTAAAAGTGTAGGGAGGTCTTGTCCTTGGTTCAGTGGGTTGAGCTGGAGAGAATGGGAAACATGAGAAATGTAAGGCCTGACAGTTGAATCATGTTTGGGAAGTTACAGAACAGGTGTGAGGAGGGCTGTGGCTGTATCACTATAAGGGAGATGAGAACCCAGACCCAGAGGGGTCTAATGTTTCACTAAACAGCTGAGGGTGGAGAGAACTAAGATAGTTGTTAAGTAGAACAGTATAAAAGCAATTTTATGTATATCTTTAAGATCTAGGACTATGAAGTGAGTGGTAGAGGGAGGAATATGAGAGAGCATAGTATAAGAGTTTGGCACTACTGGGTGAATTGGGTTAACAGCATTATTGATTACCCTAAGGTCTTGGACCAGATGATAGGACCCATTTATATAGGGAAATGAAACACTCGACCTACTATATGTCCAGTACGAATTCGTGTTCTCTAAAATCGAAGAATGAATTTTAGGGACAACAGAGGTTAAGAACAGAAATATTTATTGAGAGAAAGAAAGCTTCTGTCTGAGAGAGAGCCAGAAGGGGTCCCGAGTGGGTTGCCAAAGACTCTGTCTTTTCCAGTGACTTTTATAGAGTAAAACCATAATGGGGAAAACTGGGAACTCACAAGGCAGATGGGTTTGAGGTGGGACAGAACTGTGGTCAACCAATAAGATTAACTGTTTAGGTAAAATTGACCAAATCGGGGACAAATGGGGAAGTGAGTCACATAGTAAGCGAGCATTCTTATGGATCAGTGACTTTCTGTAGGGGATTGGGATGGTAATTCCTGCTTTCTCAAGATGATCCATACCTAATCTCTAATGTTTATACTTAGGGTGTGGTTGCATTTGTTTTGCCTTCTGTCTTGAGATCTGGCCCACAGCAAGAAGTGTGTGCCTCCTCCAAGGTCATAAGACATCTGGTCGTCTGTACTGCTTCCTTTGAGGGCCTACCCCTGTCTGACTGCCTACAATATTTCTAACTAACTCAGTTGCCTGTAACACCATTAGACTTGAGTACTGGGAGAATGGGAGTATTGTAGGGTAAATGGGTAGGTTTGGGAAAACCATTGTCTAAAAGATTCTTGATGATAGGTTTGAGTCCTTGTAGATGTTGGGGAGCTATAGGATATTGGGGAACACAGGGAAAGATTGAAGGATCTCTGAGACAAATTAAAACGGGTAGTGCGGGTGGAGTTGGAGGTGTCCCAGACTATGGGATCAACAAGGGAAGAAGGGAGAGGAAGGGATGGGTTTGCAGTGCATTGTGATGATGTTTGGAGGATGAGAGCTTTGGGGAAGGAGTAGATAAAGGAAAAGTTAAGCTTTTGGAGGAGATCCCTACCTAAAAGGGGTGTGGGACATGTTGTTATTACCAGAAAGCTATGGGTGAAGAAGAGAGTTTGAAACCTGCTTGGTTGCCGTCAAAACCCACTACAGAGACTGAGGATTTAATAAAATGGCCTGAAAACTCAGAAAGAACACTATACAATTCCCCCATATCTATAAGTACGGAGAGTGTCTTACCTGAGACCTCTAGTGAGACTCAGGGATTTGAAAAGAATACTTTAAAGGGGGCTGTGGGCCCCAAGCCCTGTCAATCTTCAGTAGCAAGTCCAAGTAAATTGGCCAGTGATGAATCTGGTGGTGATGAGATCTCCTGCGAGGGCAAGGAGGTAGAGGATGGCTTACCCACTCTCTGGTGGCTAGGACAGTCACTCTTCCAATGGTCCTTGAGACTGCAGAGGGATCAGGACCCCAAAGGAACTCTAGGACTGGGGCATTCTTTTGCCCAGTGTCCTTGCTTGTTGTACTTGAAGCATCATCCAGGAGAGTCTTGGGCAGCTCCACCTTGTGGTTTACCTGTCTTGGGAGCCCCAAGTGCCACTTCTAAAAGATCAGACTGATATTTCACAATTTCTTTTGTTGTGCCTCCTTTTTTTTTGTTTTAGCTCTGTTGCTGAAAACACAAAAAGCCATATTAAGAAGGTCTCCCTGTGGAGTTTGAGGACCAAGTTTAGCCTTTTGTAGTTTTGCTCAAATGTCAGGGGCAGACTAAGAAATAAAATAAGAGTTAATAACAATTGTTCCTTCATGAGAGTCTGGGTTTACATTAGTAAACTTAATTAGGGTGTCCCTATGATGTGTTAGGAACATAGCAGGGTTTTCATTAGTCTCTTGGACTTGTTCTAAAAGCTTGTTATAGTTAGTATGCTTGTGAGCTATTTTATTAAGGCCCATAATTATACATTCAATTTTTTTTTAGAGCAGAATATATTTATTGAGAGAAAGAAATCTTCTGTCTGAGGGACAGAAGGGAGCTCGAGTGGGTTGCCCACATTCAATCATCTTATGTACTTTATAAGAACCTTCTTCATTTTGGTAATCCCAGTTAGGGTCCTGTTTAGGCACTACAGCAGGCCCAGGGTCATTTTTGGCAGTATTTGCTTTATGTCTACCATCGGCTTCCTCTTGAGCTGCTTGCCATAGCTGAGCCTGCTCTTGGGAGTTGAGGGTGGTGTTCAGAATCACATAAACACCCTTGAAATGTAAATCATAACTGTTACAGGCAACTGAGTTAGTTAGAAATATTATAGGCAATCAGACAGGGGTAGGCCCTCAAAGGAACCGGTACAGAGGACCAGATATCTTGTGACCTTGGAAGAGATACACACCTCTTGCTGTGGGCCAGATCTCAAGACAGAAGGCAAAACAAATGCAACCACACCCTAAGTATAAGCATTAGGGATTAGGTATGGATCATGTTGAAGCCAGGAATTACCATCCCAATCCCCTGATCCCTAAGAATGCTTGCTTACTATTTGACTCCCTTCCCAATTTGTCCTTGATTTGGTCAATTTTACCTAAACAATTAATCTTATTGGTTGACCACAGTTCTGTCCCACCTCACACCCATGGTTTTACTCTATAAAAGTCACTAGAAAAGACAGAGTCTTTGGCAACTCACTCAGGACCCCTTCTGTCTCTCTCTCAGACAGAAGCTTTCTTTCTCTCAATAAATATTTCTGTTCTTAACCTCTGTTGTTCCTAAAATTCATTCTTCAATTTTAGAGAACACGAACTCACACCGGACATACAGTAGGCTGGGAGTTTCATTTCCCTGTATCATTTGGAGGTCTTCCACTGAGATTGTTCCCCTATAACAATAACAGTTAGTTATAAATTCAAACTCTTTAATATAATTTTGGGGTCAACAGAAAACGTACCTTATTTATGGCTGATCTGAGAGAGGTTGGCGAGAGAAAAAGGAACATGAACGCGAACTAGTCCCTCAGGATCAGCCTGTTCCCAAAGAGGGAATAGGAACTGAGGCTGAGAAGGCTGTGGAGTGGGAGGTGTAGATGGCCACTGAGCGGCCAACTTCCCAGCAGGCGTCTGTGGGCAGGTACAGGGTTATGGACCATAAAATGACCATTCGTCACCATGCAACAGGGAAGCACAAGATTGTACTGGTTACCATGACTGCAGATGAACACATGATGATGGACCGCAAGATGGCGCCTGTTCTCCTTGTGGGCTGCAGTGAGACAGCTGCCGAGGACCATGTGGCATGGGACCGCAAGATGGTGGCCGAGCGCCATGCGGTCTACTAGAGAGTTCAAACACGTGAGACCCAGTATGGTGAGCCGGTGGAGAGAATGATGATGCAGGAATAGAGGGAATAGAAGAAGTGGAGCCATCCAACAGGATGGATGGCTCAGGTTGAGGGGAGTGAGGAGCCTGAGATTGGGGAGAGGAAGTAAAGGAAGAGTTAGAGACTGCTTGGGGTGAGGGGAGGAAGGAGGATGAGGCCGGGGGCTCAGAAGCCTCTGGTTGGGAAGGCTGAAGGGTTTGGGCTGGGGGATACAGGGGCAGGCCAGTAGAGACAGGCAGCACATTGTCCAAGGGGGTTGGTGGGGAGGAAAGGGGAGATTCTGGTAGAGTAGAGTGAGCCAGAAGTATTTGGGCCACCGTACATGACTGAATGAGAGAAGAACACGTCCTCAATGTGAGAAATGCCTGAATATAAGGGAGTTCTGCCAACCTGCCACCATTGTGGCAAAAATTATATAAATCTTGAAGGACAGAGGGGTCAAACTTCCCCCCACTTAGGTCATGGGCTGCTGTTAAGCTAGTAGATTGGCCAAGCCACCCAGCAGCAAAAGAGCAGGGTTTTTTTTTCCATTTTTATGACCTTTTTAAGACCAAGAGCACCATGGCTATTAATCAGGCACCCCAGAGGTGTGTTTTTCAGGGGACAGGAAATAGCATTCCCCATAGTGGTCAAATTAGAGGTGAGCCAAGAGACAACTCTGCTTCAGGATGTGAGAGCTCTGAGCCCTGCCTAAGGATGTGAGAGGTGTCCTGGGTCACACTTAGCCAAAGAGGTCATCACCTGTTTTGAAAGTGTGACACCAAAGGTTCCAACACCAGTTCTCATCGGCTGTCACTGAGAGTGCGGGGTGGGGGTCCCAGAACAAGAGGGTAGCAGCTCTGCCTTAGGCTGCCTGCCCAAGGAAAGTGAGAGTCGCTCTCACTGTCCAGGGATGGAAACGGATGGGCTCTCTGATGTAAGCTTATGAATGTTTATGGCTGGGAACAGCTCTGCCTCGGTTATCTAAGGAGCATGAGAGCTGTTCTTCGCGGAGAAATCAGAACAGGTAACCCTGGATGGAACAGTGGCTCATCTGTGACAAATGAAATGATCGGTGTTGGATGCAGGCTGGCAGCAGCAAATAAACAGATCCTGGAGAAGAGAAGGACTGGCCTGGAGGCAGAGGGAGCTCAAGACCAGGGATTGAACCCCCAGGAGCTAATGCACTTGGCCAAGTTCCCAGGTTTTGGCACCAAATGTTAGAGTTTTCTGGCACAATACAGAAGCAGAAGGACAGAGAAAGTGGCCATTTATTGAGGGCGTGGAGAGAAGCCCATGACCCATGGAGGTTTGGCCTTCTCCTCTGACCGAATAGAGAGAGGCAGAGGGTTATATGATGCTATGGTTTATACACTGTGTCAACTTGAGAAGTCTAGAAGGTTAATTAAGTAAGGCACAGCTCTACATCCTGGGGTGTAGAGCACAAGCAGTTACCTGGTCATTGTGTCAATTTGAGAAGGTCAGAAGTTTAGCTGAGAGACTCAGCAGGGAGCCAGGGGTCCCACTTTGTAAACAGCCTCATCCTGTGCAAAGGAAGGCAAGGAGATTTGTGAATGCTACACCCACCCTGTGTGTGGGGGGTCCTGTGTACTATATAAGGGAGGAGAAGAGGTTTGCTCTTGCTCCTTTTTTACTATGGCTCCTTTTTCTCGGCTGCTGCCTTGAAGTGTTGCCCTAGTGCCATGCCACCGTTGAAGTGTTGGAGCCAGCTGATTATGGACTGAAACCTCCAGAAACTGTAAGATAAATAAACCTTTCCTTCCCTAATTTTGGGTGTCCAGTGTTTTGTCTCAGCAACGAGTGAAAAATAACTAAAACATATGACCTCTGATCAGAAGTGGCACATGGGGCAGGCATTAGTGACGTGGGAAGAACCGATTGGAATTTTCTTTGCATGCAAATGAGAAAGTAACAATTTGGGCTGAAGGGGAAGAAGGAAGGAGTGGTCGTGGGGCTCAGCATTCCCGCTTTGCCCTTCTGCCATGTTAGACCATTGCCATAATTGTACATAGTAATTTATACTAGGGTAAAAACCTTTCAGTAACCTCACTTGAGATTTTTGGACACAAACTGAAGGTTACCTAGTAAGCAGAACACATAATTTTCTGCAGTTGTATCTTCCTGCAGGTGTAGAGAAGGTAGAGTTAGGTTTTGCAAGGATGTTTGAAGATGTAAGCTGGTGAGTGGCAAGGTGATGAAACAAAGGCCATGTGGGGTGGTCATGGTCATTATGTTAGCTTCTTTTTCCTCACGACACACTGTTTTCTTCTACTGTGAAAGACAAACTGCTGCAAATTGCCTTATTCCAGTTGGAATGCAACCAGAAGTCAGTGGAAGGCCCTGGCCAAAAATTGGAGAGTTTGACAGATGTTGTCTCTCTTGATTCCTCTTTGCCTTACCACAGTTCTGGCAATGTCCAGCTTCTCTGGTGGCCACAGCATTTGGCAGTTGTTCCAGTTTAGATCTAAATTGTGTTCCAAAAGTTTCACATCTTTAGAGGTGGGGTCTTTTGTAGGTGCTTTGAACATGAGGGCTCTAACTTCAATAGTGGATTAATCCATTGATGAGATCATAATTGACAGCATTATTGGGAGGCAATGGAAAACTAGGAGGTGGGGCCTGGTTAAAGGGAGTGAATGTTAGAGGTATGATCTTGGGGACTATACCTTGGTTCTGGTTGTTTTTTTCTTTGGTTCTTTCCTTTTGTTTCTGCTTCCCAGCTGCTTTGAGATGAACGGCTGTCCTCTGCCATGTTCTTCCACCATGATGCTCTGCCTCACCTCATACTCACACCAACGAAATCAGATGACTGTAGACTGAAACCTCTGAAACTGGAAGCCAAAATAAATCTTTCTCCTCTATGTTATTTTTCTCAGTATTTGGTCACAGCAACAAAAAGTTCACTAATACCGCAGGTAACTCACCTTTCACTGTTCTAGCTTTTCACTTGGGCTCCAGTGACCTCATTCTCTCCCTGATTCCTTCTGACTGCTGAATGTAATAGTTTTCCACGCTCCTCTTTCTCCTTCATGATTTCTTGCCAATTCTGTCAACCTAAACACCTCTCTGTGAATAGGCCTCTCCTAAAACACTTTCCACTTGAACCCTTTTGAGTGAGTCATCTTTTCCTAGTCAATTCTCTCACAGAGGAGAGAGAAATAATGCGAAAGCCTCTGACTTGGAAGTGCCTATCAGGGTGAAGAATTGTTGGAGGGTGAACTGAAGAGGAAGTGGTCAGAGATTGGGATGCTAGAAATTATTTCAGAGGTTCCACAGTAATTGGCAATGAGATAGGATGAGTAGGATGATGACAGTGGGCGGCTGAGCTAGAAGGACAAGGCACGTAAGTAGGAAGCTATGGGAAGCTAGGGTGCTTGACACACACTTAATATAGCTATTTAGTCATTGAAAATGACTGAAAGAGTGAAATGGAAAGGGATCCAGTGAGTGAGCCAGGCACTGCCATCTCCTATGAGTGAAGAGGAGCCAGAGAGGTTGGCAGATGATTGACATGGAGGTGAGTGGGCAGTACAGAGTGAGGGCATGGACTTCCAGAAAAGTTGGGTTTTTGAGCAAGGAAGAAATGTCTGTCAGCAGCAATGAGAGTCATGAAAGAAACCCGCTCCACACCTAGGCTCTGGTGTGTGGGGCGTGTGAGAAAAAAGCCACAGCTGTCTCTTGAGAAGGCATTAGGAAAATCAGGTTTCTGTTTTCAGTTAGAGCTATAGCCATATTTCTGAGAAAGAGGGGGAAGAAAACATTCAATAAGAGATGGAGAGTATGGGGATTTAGCAGCTGGTATATGTAGGATTCTAGAGAATACAACGGAAGGGTGTGGAGACTGGGAAGGTGCTTTTAGTGTAAGCAAATAAAAGATGAACAGAGTGTTGTGGGAGAGAATGTGTTCATTCAGTATGGAGGTTTGTATGTGGTAAGGTATATTAACCTAAAATGATGGGACTGATGGGCCAAAGCAGTGTTTATCTGAATAAACACTGGTATATACTGCTATGGTGAAACGTAGCAGATCTGACGTCTTTGGGGGAAAGGAGAAGCTTTTTTTTTTTTTTTTTTTTTTTTTTTTTTGGCACCGGGCATTGAACACACAGTTTCATGCCTGCCAAACAGGTGCTTAAGCCACTGAGCCAAACTCCCGGCCCTAGTTTTTTGAGGCAGGGTTGCACTGTGTAGCTCAGGCCGGCCTTGCGCTCATGTTGTAGCCCAAGCTGGCCTTGAACTCACAACGTTCCACCTACCTCAGTCTCCTGAGTGCTGGGATTAAAGGCATGTGCCACCATGCCTGGCAAGGAGAAGCTTTTAAAGACAGAAATGGGGAGTCCACATAAGTGTCTTAAAGATCATTAGTAAATAACACACAATTGATCAAAGTCAATAAAAAAGCAGTAGATAGAATAAACAGCATAAAAAAAACCCTGTTCATAGAAGTCATGGCAGAAAACTTTCCAAGCAGTGAAAAATAATTTGACATACAGATAAGTGAGGGATATAAGACTCCAATTAGTCATGATCAAAAAATCTATACTGAGGCATATAATATTCAAGATTGCAGAAATTCAACCCAAGAACAGGATATTAAAAGCTGTTAGACAAAATAAACAAATTGATAAAGGAAAACCCATCAGAATCACAGCTGACTTCTCAAGAGAAACCCTCAAGTAAAGGAGATGTTGGAGTGAGGTATTTCAAGCCCCATTAGAAAACAACCTCAACCCAGATTGATGTACCTTGCAAAACTATCTTTCAAAATTGATGGAGAAAAAAAGATACTTCCATGATAAAGAATACCTGAGGAAATTAATGAACACCAAACTAGCACTGCAACATGTTCTGAAGGACATTCTAGAAAGAGATAACCAGAATTATAACTCTATAAATCCTAATAGAATGAAGCCATCAGGCAATACAAGCATTAAACATAGGGAGGAAAAGAGAGCCAAAAGCAGAAAATAACATGACAAGAATAAGTCAATATGTATGAGTTATAACCATCAATGGTAATGGTCTTAATTCACCAATCAAAAGAAACAGACTGGAAGAATGGGTGAAGAAGCAAGATTCAACAATATGTTGCATAAAAGAAATATTATTTTATTTTATTTTATTTTATTTTATATTTTGGTACCAGGGATAGAACTCACAACCACGTGCCTGCCAGGCAGGCACTTATGTCACTGAGCTAAATCTCCAGCCCTATTTTTTGAGACAGGGTCTCACTATGCAGTTTAGGCTGGCCTTGACTGGTCTCGAACTCACAACAATCCTCCTGCCTCAGCCTCCAAAGTGCTGGGATTAAAGGCGTGTGCCACCACACTTGGCAGAAACACATTTTACTGAAAAAGAAATTCATACACTGAAAGTCAAAGGATTAATAACAATATTCCACATGACAGGAATCCAGAAAAAAAGAAGGGGTAACTATTCTAGTTGCAGACAAAGTGAATTTCCAGCAAAGACTGATTAAGAGAGACAAAGAAGGTGACTAATCCCTGTAAGAGAACAGTCCAAGAGGAATAGGTAATGATCATAAATATACACGCACCAAATACCAGTGCACCCAACCATATAAAACATATACTGACAGACATGAAAAATCAAATAAGCACTAATACAAATGTATAGGAGACATCAATACAAAATACATCACAAGACAAAAAAAAAATCAACAATGAAATATTAGAGCTGAACCAAACTTTTGAAATAATGGATTTAGTAGATATCTACAGTGCTCTACCCCACAACATCAGAATGCACATTCTTCTCAGCTGCACATGGTATATTGTGTTCATTACTTTTCCCTCATTGCTGGGACAAAATACCCAACACCCCAAATTAAGGAAGGAAGGGTTTATTTAGCTCACAGTTTTTGGAAGTTTCAGTCCATAGTCATCTGGCTCCAAGGCAGGGCAGCATGGCACAGGGGCAGCCATTCATGGTGGCAGCAGGTACCAAAGGCAACAAGATCCAAAAGGGAAGAGCATGCTTCCTTCCCGCCTTTATATTGTGTGCTGACTACCCATCCCTGAGTGGGTGCAGCACTTATACTGCCAATCCCAGTGCTAGACAATGAACCAGTCACAAACACTAGACTCAGCTGCCTTTGAAAAGTCTGCCCCCATGACTGTATGAGGCTTTGGGGGCACACCCAACACAAACCATAGCAGATTTTCTCCAAAATAGACCCCATACTAGCTCACAGAAGATGATTAAGTAAATGCAAAGGAATTGAAATTATCTCATGCATATTATCAGACCATAGAGCAATGAAATTGGAAATCAATAGCAAAAGAAACCACAAAAACTTCATAAACACATGGAAATTAAATAACACCTTCCTAAACAACCAGTGGGTCACAGATGAAATTAGAGATTAGACAATTTCTAATCTACAATTAAATGATAATGCCAGATTCCTAGATACATATGAACTTTCAAAGCTGAATAAAAAATATATAAAAATTCTTAAATAATAATAATATTCAATGAAATTTAAGATGTATTTAAAAACTTACTAATAAAGAAAAACCCAGGCCCTGATAGATTCATTACTGAATTCTACAAGAAATTTAAAGACGAACTAATGCTGTTATTTCTCAAACACTTCAATGAAATTGAAAGGGAAGCAATATCCCCAAATTTATTCCTGGAAGCAAGCACGCTAATACAGAAACCAAAGAAGGATCCAACCAAAACAGAACTATAGGCCAATCTCCCTGATGAAGACAGATGCAAAAATCCTCAGTAAGATACTGGCAAACAGAATGCAGCAAATCCTCAGAAGTCTATACACCATAACCAAGTATGATTCATCCCAGGAATTTAGGAATGGTTCAAAATACACAAATCAATAAAATATACTATTACTATTATTTAGGGTGGTGCCAATCCAATTAGTGTACTGATCCAGCAATCATTGACCTTTAATTCCAGTACTGTATTACAAATCATGCACTCTAGATTCAGCCGCCTCCAAAGAAACCCTGTGATTGCATGAGGCTTTGGGGGAACCTCTTGATATAAAACATAGCACTCACTGAGAGAGAAATTAGGGAAACAACATCTTTCAAAATAGCATCTGAAAAAAGAAAAAGAAATATCTAGGAATCAATCTAAAGAAGGAAGTAAAAGATCTACACAATGATAATTACAGTACTCTGCAAAAGGAGACTGAAGAAGATATCAGAAAATGGAAATATATCCCTTGCTTTTAGGAAGGAAATACCAATACAGTGAAAATGGCCGTTCTTCCAAAATTGTTATACAGATTTAATGCAATCCTGATCAAAACTTCAAAGCATATCACATAGAATTAGAGAACACAATTCTAAATTCATTTGGAACCAGAAGAGACCTAGAATAGCATAGGCAATTTTGGGCAACAAAGGCAAAGCAGGGGGTATCACAATCCCTGACCTGAAATTATACTACAAAGCTACTGTGATAAAATCAGCATGGCAAGTCAGTTGTGGTGGCACATGCCTGTAATCTCATCATTTGGAAGGCTGAGACAGAAGGATCATTGTAAGTTCAAGAACACCCTAGGTTACAAAGTGAGCTCAAGGCCTGCCTGAACTGCATAGTGAGATCTTATCTCAAAAAAAAATATCAGCATGGCACTGGCGAAACAAACAAAAAACTCCGAACAGACCCAAGAATCTATGGAACAGATTAGAAGATTCAGATGCAGAAACAACTACAGACATACTTAGCTACCTTATCTTTGACAAAAGAGCCAAACACCTTCTCTCAAAGAAAAATAGCCTGTTACGGTTGACATATTGCGTCAACTTGAGCAGTTTAGAAGTTTAACTAAGAGACTCAGCAGAGAGCCAGTGTTCTTACTTTATAAATATCCTCATCCTGTGCAAGAGGAAGGCAAGGAGATTTTGTGAGTGCTACACAGACCCTGGAGAGGGTGGTGGTGGCCTGTGTACAATGTAAGGGAGGAGAATAGGCTTGCTCCTCCCCCTCTTTTGCTTTGGCTGCTTTTGCTGGCTGCTGCCTTCAAGTGTTGCCCTGGTGCCATGCCACCCTTCTTTGGAGCCAGCTAATTATGGATTGAAACCTCTACAAACTGTAAGCTAAATAAACCTTTCTTTCCTTAATTTTGTGTGTTGAGTATTTTGTCTCAGCAATGAGAGAAAAGTAACCGAGACATAGCCTCTTTAATAAATGGTGCTGGAAAAACTGGCTTTCCACATGCTGAAGATTAAAACTACACCCATATCTCACCAAGCAGTAAACTAAAATAGAAATGGATCAAATATCTAAATATTAAAACAGAAATATTAATTCTGCTGGTAGATAAAATCGGTATAACTCTTGAAGACATCAGTGTATGCAAGGATTTTATGAACAAAACACTGATCATTCAGGAAATAGCTCAAAGAATCAACAAATGGAGTCTCATTAAAAAAATTTTGCACAGCAAAAGAAACTACAAGCAGAGTGAAGAGACAACCCACAGTGCAGGAAAAGGTTTTTACTTGCTGTACTTCAGAAGATGGACTATGACCTAGAATATGTAAAGAACTGAAAAACAAACTGGCAGCCCATCAAACTTTTTTTAAGAGCAGAATATATTTATTGGGGGAAAGAAAGCCTTTGCCTGAGAGAGAGAGAGATAGGAGTCTTGAGTGTGTTGCCAAGGAACCTGCTTTTTCTATGGATTTTTATAGAGCAAATCTATGAGGTGAGGTGGGTTCGAGGTGGGGAAAAATGGGAAATCACAAGGTAGACATGAGGTGGGACAAAACTATGGTTAGCCAGTAAGATTACAAGTATAATCACTCAGGTAAGATTGATTAAATTGTGATCAAATGGGGAAGCGAGTCATGTAACAAGTGTGCATGAATATAGAACAGGGGCTTTTCCTATAGGGAGTTGGGTTAGTGGCTCTTTTTGACTTCCTAAAGGTGATTGATACCTATTTAGAGAATCAATCCCTGATGTCTATCCTTTGGAAGTGTGTGGGTACATTTGTTTCATTTTTTGTCTTTTGGTCTGGCCCACAGCAGAGGTGTCTGTCTTCCCCACAGTTGCAAGCTATCTTGTCCTCTGCACTGGCTTCTTTGAGGGTCTAGTCTTATCTGGCTACCTATAATAGTTTTATCTAACTTAGCTGCCTATAACACTCTCCCCTCTGAAGTACCCTGAACTGCTGTGAGGGGTAACAGAAGATGGATGATTTGGCTTCTTCGGGCTAAAGGGGGTCATGGCAGTTGATTGGCAGTCAGAGATACTCTACAGAGGGTCTATCTAAAGGCCTTCAACAGACACCAGACATTTTCATCTTGGGAAGGCATATAGCTTTAAGTCTGGAGGAGACAAAGCTAAAGAAACAATCAAGTATGCATGGACCAAGTAATAGGATCAACAGGATAATTATGAATATGATCAACAAAGATTTCTACAAAGAGGAGCTAGTAATGGCTTCTCATGAAGAAGATATGGATAAGGTTCAGGGAATTTCAGAGTCTGACATGTCATTGCTTTGTCATCTAATTTCTTGAATAGTTTCTGAGATATTAACTGAAGGATCAGGAATGTACACAACATTCAGTTTTTACAATTGCACAAGTACCCCTGTTAGAATGTCTAATGTCATTTTATTTTGGAGAATGGCTTGTCTCATTAATTTTATTTCTTTAGAAGAGAGGGACCAGCTGTGGTGTCATTTAAGGACTCAGTACATGTCATATAAACCTATCTCTGAACAAGATCTGGTGGATCCTAGTAAAAGGAATTTAAAAGGACTCTAGTACATTTGTTACTGGTTTTACCTGTATGATTATTTGGGGTTTGACAGCCTCTTGGCAAGAACAAATTTTCCAAGAAATTAGAGCATATATAATCAAAGCATGAGCATTAGTTATCAAAGCATGAGCATTAGAGTTGACAGGTAAGTTGAGAAACTATTTTTAAGGGATAGCAATTGTAATTCACAGGCTCTTACACCCCTTTACTGATGGAATCTGATATTCTGTCCTAAGTTCCTCTAGCTTTAATTATAATTATCTCTAAATTTTTGGTGACGTATGAGAACCAGATTATAACAATTAACAAGTTATTTGGCCAATGAAAAACTGTCTAAGTATTTGTACATGAACAACAATATGTATCATATTTGTAAAAACCAATCTCAGCATCATTTTGATTAGTTGGTAACCTGTATATATTACAGTATTTAGACAGGATAAAATTTCTCCAGGTTGGGAGCTGGGATTTTAGGCATAACAAAGGAATGGGTGAAGAGAAAATTATCCTAGTTATAGCATGAGATATTTTTCTGGTCACTCTTTTTGTTGAGGTATGATGCCTGGAAGGCAGGCCAGAGCTGGAGAAGAACAGAGACAAATGCCAATATCCAGAAATAGGATAGTCTTTTTCTCTGGCCATGATTACCCAGGGCTCCTCTGTAGAGATGACAGGTAGAGGTGACAGTCTGGTCAGAAGGAGGCGGCAGAGTGCCCTGAGGCCCTATAGTCTTGCTAGACCCCCTGGGAAGACAGATCTGAGCCTGGGTCCTCTGCCTCAGAGTGCAGTCTCCCTTCCAGTGGCCACCTTTATAGTCAGGGCATGGCTTGGGGGTGGGGCTTCTTAAGGCAGTCCTTCTTAAGATGGCCTGGCTTTCCACAGAGGTAGTAATTGAGCCTAGTCATTGAACTCTTCTTGGAACCCCAAGAATCAGACTTAGGGTCTGTTTTCTTTAAAAGTCACAACAAAGCAGTCACTTTTTGGCCTCTGTGTTTTCTCTCCTTGGTTTTCTCACAGTCCTGATTACATAACACTGAGGAGGCAGTTTTTACTAAAGTACCAAGTAAGCTATCTGGAGCAAAAGCTATCTTTTATAGCTTTTTTCTAATATTTGAGGCTGACTGGGTAATAAACATGTCTTTAAGTAACATCTGTCCTTCTAGTGAATCAGGAACTATGGACATAAGTTTTACCAGTGCCTCTAGTAAGCAATCTAAGAAGACAGAGTGTTTTTCATCTTTCTCCTGATAAAGAGCTGACAATTTAAAATGATTAGAGGGCTTGGTTTTTGTTCTTCTTAGACCTTCAAGAATACACACTTGAAAACATCTCCTGCTCCAATCTCCTGTCTGGTTGTTAGGGCATCAGGGGTCTTGGGTAGGGACTGCTTCGGCTTCAGTGGGAAATGGTTGTTCCCCTGGCTGTCTATCTTCTGGATATTTAAAATTAACTATATGATATTTATTCCCAAATGTAATAGCAGCATGTAATGCTGCTTGTTTCTCATTAAAAGTCAGTGTTTGATTTAAGATTGACATTACATCTTTCCAGCCTAGCTTATAGGTCTGAGTGAATCTTCTAAAGACGTCAGTGTAACTATCAGTGTCATCCGAAAATTTTCCACCATCTAGCTTGATCTGTTTTAAGTCACTGAGAGAAAAAGCCAATGAATGTGAGACCCTCCTGCAATTTAAAGACCCAATCCAAAAATGTGATCTGAAATGAACACACACTTCACAGATGAAGAATATATGAAATAACAAACAGCACATATATTTTATATAAATATACAAAAGTAAATATTTGCATCATTTGAGAGATGCAAATTAAAACAATACAGAGAGTCCATCTCACTCCAGAAAGAATGGCTATCATAAAAAAATCAACCAATAACAAACCTTGGGGGTGCTGTGGGGAAAAAGGAACTCTTCTCCACTGTTGGTGGAAGCATAGGCTGTTTCACCACTATGAAATCAGTGGGGAGATTCCTCAAAATTTGGACCAGAGGTTCCATTTGACCCAGCTATTCCCTTTCTTTACATATTGCTGAAATAATTAAAAATATTACACCACAACAACATGTACATACCCAAATTTATAGTGGCACAGTTTATAATAGCTACATCTTGGAAATAGCCTGTTTTAGTTACTTTTTTCTCATTGCTAGGACAAAATACCCGACATGCAAAACTAAAGAAGGAAAGGTTTATTTAGCTTACAGTTTGTGAGGGTTTCGGTCCATAATTAGCTGGCTCTAAGGCAGGGTGGCATGGCAGAGGGGCAACAGTTCAAGGTGGCAGAAGACAGCAAAATCAGTAAGAGCAAAAGGGGGTGAGCAAACCTCTTTTCCTCTCCTCTTTTGTAAGCAGGCTATCATCCCCAGGATAGGGGTAACACACCATCTCTCATGCCCTCCTCTTATACAAGATGAAAATGTTTACAAATTGAGGACCATGGTCCCCTGCTGAGTTGCTTAAACTTCTAAATTTCTCATCTTGACACAATGTATCAACCATTAGGCAGCCCAAATACCTATCAATTGATGAATGGATAAAGACGTGTTTATTTTATACAGTGGAGTACTACCCTGCCATAAAGAAGGATAAGCCTGAAACATGTGAAGCTAAATGGATGTACCTGAGACCAGTGAAATAAATGGGACATGTGTTTAAATTTTGCCTGATTTCTCTGGTGTGAAGAACCAAAAGTGCAAATAAGGACCAAAAGGTGTAATAGATACTATAAAATAGAAAGAAAATGTCCAAATGGGAAAGGGAACTAGGGAGGGAAGAGGGAGAAAGGAAGGAAGTAAAAAGAAAAAAGTGAGAAAAGAAGGAAAAAAAGAAAGCTTTTGTAAATAAGGAGGGGAGAGGGAGTGAAGAGAAGGTAGGGGAATGGGAAGAAAAGAATCAAATTATATCATGTACAGATATAAAATCACTATGATGAATGTGATCATTATGTATATCTAAAATGTACTAATACACTATTTTAAAAAAACAGGGTACATGAAATAGGAGAAAATAAATTAAAAATCCATATCATAGGTAAGGAAGCTCTAGTCTGGAGCATAGCTGAGTTTCCAGCAATGTAAGGAGGCTTGAGAATTTCTTAACCCCTTCTAGCAAGGGTTCTAGCAAGACGGTTGGTTTGTCTGTAGTCAGTCTTGAGTATCTGAAACAGTTTTGTGTTCATGTGTTTGTTTAGCGTTTATAGATTAGTCATCATTGTCCTGCAATATGCAGAGCTATCACATGCAGGAAAAATGAGGAAGGGAACCACAGAGGGAAATGTCATGGCTTATGTTTAGATGTTCCTCCAAAGCCTCATGTGGTTATAGGTGGGGCTTTTCAGAAGTGGCTGGATCTAGGGTGTGTGATGCTGGTGTCAAGGGTGTATGATTACATCACTGCACTGATTGGCTTGGCATGATTCTGGGTGTGGATAATGGGAAGGCCCAGCCTGGGTGTGAATGCTACCTGCTCTAAGGGTGTGTGTAGTCTAGATAGAACGTAAGAGACAGAAAGAGGGCTGCTGTCATTGTTTGCTGTTTTGCTACTTCCCTGCTTGCTGCTTTCTGCCAGCAATGAACAGTTTATCCTCTGCCATGCCACCCTACCTTGGAGTCAGTCAACTATGAATACAATAAACCTTTCCTCCTTTAATTCTGGGTGTCAGGTGTTTTGTTTCAGCAATGAGAAAAGTAACTAAATCAGGAGGTGAGATACAAATAGTACAGCATTCAAAGGTAATTGGTGCAGTGGTTCCTGGGGGAGGAGCAAGGGGAGAACCTCCCAGGATTAGTCATCTTTCTTTCATGGTGTGTACCAGCTGTTTTCATGGATCTGCACCAAGGACTTGTAGGACTGCTGTGCTGTCATAAGACTGTACTGAGATTTATTGGCTCCAAACTGCACTCATGCTTTCCCCTTTACCAATGTGGACTAATAAGCTGCATGATCCTATGGAGTAGGCACTGTTCCAGCCTTGCTTGGTGAGAAGTTCTATGCAGATGGCACCTCCATCCAGAAAACATCCTCCAGAGAGGACTGGCAACACAATCCTGACCAACAGTGGGGTCAAAGTGAAAGTTATTTTAAAGGAGACATTAAGTATGATGAAGTTGGCTTCCTCCTGCTCTTTGAGAATTTGGAGATCATTGTGCAAAGCACTGTCCCAGTCAAATTTGAGGAGTGTGACATTCTAATCATATAGATGGTCATTCATGAGTTTGACTGCATAGTTTCCACCTTTGAAGCTCCACGATTGGTATATGTCCCAAAGCTCTTTCATCAGTCAATCAGTGTCTTGCCTCTGGTTCATTTTCATTTTCTTGAGGATGGCCAACTTTTCTTTTCCAATGCTATCATCATCAGATTTCTTGTCCTCAGCTGACTCTTCCTCTTTCATTTCACAGTGATCTGGGTCTTCTGTGTCCTCAACCATCTCCTTGCCTTCATCTTCTTTAGACCCTTCCTCTTGTGTGCACTGCTCTGCTGGCCGGGGCTGATCCAGCATCTCCACATCAGGAGGCTGAGGGAGATGGTAGAGTTGGCACAGGTCAGAGATGATCCTCTTCAGAAGCTGAATGAGCAGAGTATTCCCTTTTTTTATGGCAACCAGCCTCTCCAAGACAGCAGTCACATTAGGGTCATCACACTCCACTGGCCAGACTGGGGGCAAAACAGGGTAGGACTGTGATGTTGCAGTGGATGCTGAGAGATGGGTCTTCAGAAACTCAAATATGGGTTACTTGACCATGATTATTGACTGTAACTGAGACAGTGAAGTGACTGATGGGTAGACAGTATACAGAACATGGAAATAAGGACAAACGGGTGATTCACATCCAGGGTGGGATGGTGGAGAATATCAAGAGATTATATACTACTATTCAGAATGGTATGCTTATGAGTGGTCAATTTCTGGAATTTTTCATTTAACATTTTCAGACAATGGTTGACTGCGAAGTGAAACTGCAAAAACAAAGCCAAACCAAAGGGGGTGACTACCGTAGTAGTATATTGTAATTAGAAAATGACCACTATGCTAGGAAAGATAAGAGAAAGAAATCTTCAAGGTTAAGACAAATACAAAGCTTAGTAACAATGCAGCAAGCTTCTTGCATTTCTTAGGCAATGTTTCACTACTTTGAGCATTTTCTGGGATCCTTAAACTGCCTTTTAACTACATTTTCAAATCACAGCCCAAAGTATTGCCCACCAAGTATCTAAAGATACTAATGCATTTTTTCCTCTGCATTGTCATTTTTCTTTAATTTTGCACATATCTGCTAATATTTAAATTTGTCTGAGATATTGGTTAGAAACTGTACATATAAGAAAGTATACAGAAGCATTTATCAGCTGGTAAGCTTTCCTGTATGCAGATGTGGTCATTCTGTTGGAGAAGCCACATACATCATTTCATGTGATTACTGGCCATTTGCCTGTCTTCTTTGGAGAAATGTCTAAGCTCTTTGCCCATTTTTGAATTGTTTTTGAAAAACTTTATAGTTATTTTGTATTATGGAATAGTTCTGGGTACACAAAAGGCATGAGAATGAGTGTATTAAAGTGGTACAAAGATGTTAGGAACCTTGGGAAAAGAGACAGGAGATGGAGGAAGACAAAGCCATGTCAAAGACAAAAAATTCTTTCCTTTAGGAAAGAATATAGAAAGTACATGCTTCAGATTCTGAGCTTATTTTACTTTTGAAACTTGGCAATCTTAGAAGGTTAAATAAGCATTGCTGAGCTAGATTGTGAACATAAAAATTAGTTTAGAACACTTTAAATTTTAAAAACCCTACCTTATGACTAATTTAGAAAAGACTTTTTGGTATATAATTCATATATAAACTGATGATTATATAGTAATATCTAAACTGGGAAAGTATGGTGATTGCAACAATGAATTACAAAAACAATTATTTATCATATAATACTTTTAATTGAGCATTCAGTATTTTTTACTTAACAACAATTGATATACATAAATCATTGCGATATCATTATAAAAATATTTATCATACAGTGCTATAGAACCAATTCTTAATCATAATTGACAAAAATATGAAAACAAATCTGTTATCCACAGACACAGAGGGTTAAAGAAAATAAAACACAGTATTTACTAATGACTGATAATAACTAGAGTACTCTCCAAAAGTACCACCTGGTGTAAATTACACAAATTTATTACTTTTAAAGTATCCATTTTACTTAATCCATATAAAATCAATAAACTACTAGATTCTAAATTTTTTGTAAAATATTATAAAACCAAGTTTCGATAACCTGTATTACAAGTGTATAATATAATTTACTTATTTTAAAATATGACATGGTTTTGAAGTACAGTGGACCCTCATATTATAACCGGCCTCACATATGAACAACATGAGTTATGAGTGGAATTTTAGGTTCAACTTACAACTAAAGTATTGTGTTACAACCCAAATGCCAGCTGCTTGTGACATTTTAAACAAAGACTGGTGATGCCAGAAAAGCATACATAAGCATCAGTCTTAGCCCAGATGCACATGTCTCTGGATGTGATTTCAGTCAGTGCTCTATATAATTACTATGATTAGTGCTATCGATATGGCCCCAAAAAGCTAGAAAAGAAGCTAAGGAAGGAAGGAAGGGAAGGTAAAGAAAGCAATCACAAGTGAAAAGAAGGAAATAAGCGTGGCATTGGTGTGACTAATCTTGCTAATATGTACAGAATGTTGGACTCCACCATCTTGACACTCTCACCAAAAAAAGATTTGCATAATGAAGCTAGTGTTGCTAAAGGTGTTATTCAAATTAGTAAGTCACAATCAACAGTGTTAGAGAAGGTGGAAAGGTTATTATTAAATGGGGAGATAAAAGGCAGATGGCAAGTTATAACCTATCTGAGTCTATAATTTGTGAAAATGCTATGGCTATAAATGCAGATCTCGTAAAGGATAACCCATCAAAAAGTGATAATGGTGAAACATTTTGTGCCAGTAAGGGGTGGTTTTACAATTTTAAAGCAAGAACTGGGGCTTATAGCATAACCAGGCATGGTGAAGCAGCCAATGTGGATAAAAGGGCTGCTGAAAATTACATACACTGCTTTGAATCAGTCATACAGAGAAATTGCTTTTGCTCTTATCAAGTTTTCAACTGTTAGGAAATTGGCCTTCTCTGGAAGAAAATTCCCAGCAGAACATATATTACCCAGGAATAAGAAAAAACGCCAGGCCACAAACCTATGAAGGATAGGCTAACCTACTGCTATGTGCCAATGCGAGTGGTGACCTCAAGATAAAGTTTCTCTTGGTTGATCCCTGAGACTGCCAGAGTGTTCAGAAAACATACAGTCATGAAGAGTAGGCTAGGGATCATGTGGAGATCTAATATAAAAACCTGGGTAACATAAGTACTTTTTCTTGAATGGATCAGAAGGCTTTCTGTCCTATTGTTAGGAAATATCTAAAGGACAAATGTTTACCACTCAAGGCTCTCCTCATCATGGACAATGCTTCTGGTCACCCACAAATTTGGAAGAAGAATTGACTGAAGAATTCCCATAGCTCTCAATTGAGTTCCTCCCACCTGATACAACTCCTCTACTGTAGCCAGCAGGTTATAGGTAACTTTAAGAAGCTATACACCAAGGAACTGTTCCTGAAGTGGTTGCAGATGGGTCTCAGATACAGATTTAACCTGTAAAGAATTCTGGAAGGGACATTACAACATCCTTTCTTGTGTGGGGTTGAGAAATCCTGGGCCAATGTTTCTTTAAGGACACTGAGATCTGCCTGGAAGAAAGTGTGGCCTAAAATTATACAGGTGAGAGACTTTGAAGGCTGTGTAGAAGAGCCTCAGCCTTCAGTTGACTCTGTAGTTGATGATACTGACATTATAGCAGAGTCCATAGGCTGGCACATAGACAGTGGTAATGCTGAGAAACTGGTGGAGGAACACTCAGAATTGTCTATAGAGGAACTTCAGTAACTTCTGGTTAAGCAACAGAGAATGGCAGCTGAGGAGCTTTCTGAAGAGGAGAGGGAGTATCAACAATCAGTGCAGCAAACTTCTTCTGAAATAAAGGAAATCTTCAAAAAAATGGACAGAGCTACAAACAATAGTAGAGAAGACCAACCCAGACAGAGAAAAAGACAATCATTGCATTAACTTGCTTAACAACAATGTCATGTCATACTATAGGACAGTGTTAAAGGAAAGATAGAGACAACCTCAGACCAGTTTTTAGTTCTGAAAAGGTTGAGACCCAGTGAGCCAGAAGCAGGTAGTAGTGGGCAACAGACTTTCCCAAGGAGAGAAAGGACACCAGATTCCTGATGTTCTTACGGAAGGGGACTCTCCTTCTAAACAATAACCACCTTTCATGTCCTCCTCCCTTCCTGCAAGCCAAAGATGTCAACATGAATGGTGAATGGTGAGTATAGTATGAAATAATTTCTGGTAAACTAGGCACATTTTATAACTTTTTGGTGAATATACTAGGAAAATTACTGGTGTTCTGGTAAATTATACACATTATACAACCCTTTTTTTATTATGAAAATGTTAGTTAAGGGATGCTTTGTGAGGGCTGGAACACATCATGGGTATTTTCATTATTTCTTATGGGAAAAAGTTTTGACTTACAACCAACTTGAGTTACAACTTGCTCTCAAGAATTATGTGAGTTCTTAAGTCAACAGTCCACTTGCGTATCTAGGGTTAGTTTTGAAATCCTACATTTTGTAGTATCTATAAATAGTCCACAGCTAAGAACACATACCATCCTCAAAGGAAAAGGCAAAGAAAGCTTTCATTAACCTGAACTTAAAGTACAGCTTTCCATTTCTTGACAGGGTCCATGTTGCTAACTGTGGAAAGAAAGTCAGCATTTAGTAAAAGGTAAGTAAATTCACTGGATTTTAAGTTATCTTGTGGCTAGAAAAATCACTCATTGTTAAAATAATTTCATTACAATGTTTTGTAAATAATTTTGTAAGTAGTTTTTTTGTCTATGTAAGCACACTGGTGAAGTTTCTACACAACATTTAAGCTTTGAGAATGTTGTAATTTTAAGGATCAAACTTGTATGAGTGCAAACTATTAATCTGACAAATTAGCACAGTAAATATTACAAACTCTTTTTTTTTTTTTTTTTTTTTTTTTGCGGACTGGGGATTGAACTCACAACCTCGCGCCTGTCAGACAGGCGCTTAAGTCACTGAGCCAAACTCCCAGCCCTCAGTAAATATTACAGAATTATTGCTTTAGTATCTTTGAGTAAACAGTAGTTTACTACTGTTTAAAACCTCTGCCTATTCCCTAATTTTTAATATGTGTAATTTTTCCTGGTGGGTCTTGGGGTCTGGGAGAACAGAAGCTAATCTTCCTGATGCATGCCTTTGAGTATCATTCGGGTGGGTGAGAATGGTGGGTAACTGGAACCCAACGAGAAAAATCCTGGGGGAGTTTATGGTTCCAATTTGTAGTCCACCGGCCTTGTATGGCCAACCTTCCTACTGCTTGTCTCTCCAACTTAATGTGATATTCAAGAGAGAGCTCTGATGGGTTTTGTTTTTCTTAATAGGAAACTAGTGCATTGTGTATTTTACATACTGGTAGTAAATGGTTTAAAATTTGGAAGTATACTTACATATTTTTCCTTCTTTTTCTAGTTTTTTCAAATGAAGTTCAACATTACGTTCGGCCATTTTATGTAAATTTTCAGGAATATTCTAAAAGTAGAAAGGGTGAAAGGAAAAAATATTTCTTTTTAAAATATAACTTTTTTTGAAACCATTAAAAGAAAATACAACAAAGAAGAAAAGTTTAAACACATTTTAACATAATAATAACCTAAAAAAACCCTTTGTAAATGTTGTACTTCAAGACAGTATATGGCTGAATATTTTTGTAGATAAAATAGAGTAAGTTCCATAACAACAGCAGTCTTTTCAGTGCTTAGTATAATGGTACGAAGTAGTAATTCATTAATATTTTAAAAATGAATAAATGTAATTATTCTTAGTTTTTGAACAGATAGTTGCCTTACGGTTTATTTACTAGGTTATATGATCACACTTTACCCATTTATTTTTGAGACAGGGTCTTGCTAAGTGGTCTAGCTGGCCTCGAACTCCTGGTGATCTTCCTGCCTCAGTTTTCCAAGTACTTGGGTTACAGGCATGTGCCACCATGCCCGTCTCCTGGTATCTTTATACCTTACGATTCACTATTTTCCTTCAGTTTTGCTAAAATAGTGTAATATTGCTAATTATTATTTGAATGGAAAATAAAGCAAATATTTTTTATTCTTTAAGGATTACAGTTCTGAAACCAAGCTTCTTGCCTAAATTCACTGTCTCCATTTCTCAACTGAAATATTTTGCTAAGATCACTATATCACTTCAGTTAAATTTCAATGGATCCTTCTCTGCCCCACTGCACATGAAATCCACTGGATAGTTTATCTCTTTTGAAGATCACTTTTCCCTTGTTTATCCCACTCTTCTTGTCATTAGTCTTCATCTTGGACATTCTTCCTTATACTTCTCTTAAACACCAGTGTTCACAAAGAGCTGTATCATGGGTCTCTTTTCACTAGGTTACTCACTATGGGTGGTGATACTGATTCCCAAATCTGAATTTATGGATTTGTGATTTTCTAGATTTCATTATGTGACTTCCCTAAGATCCTTCAATCGCCATTCCTGAATTATTGGCTAAAGCCCATAATTTTACCTGACAGTGAAGAATTTCTATGATCTGATCATGCCTCCTTTTCTTGCCTCATTTTCTGAGACTCCCTTTTTGTCCATTCACATACACAATCTGTGCTGCAGACACACATGGCTTCAGTTTCTAAACATGCAGTGCTCTTTCACAGTATTACTCGGTGTTTGAACACATCTACTTCGCTGTCTAGAATGACTTCCTTTCTTCTCTACTCTGATCTAAAAAATGGTTGCTTCTTCTTCAAGGTTCAATTCAGTGAGTAAGTTTCAAAAGACTTTTTGTACCTTATTTTCTGGATCTTTGCTATGTAGAACTGATTGCTATTTTTGTGCTTTGACAAACTGGGTATAGGACTTGGAGGAAGTTCTGCAAACAACCCCCATCCTCAACAAGATTTGAATATTTAAAATGCTTCAAAATCTGAAACCTTTTGCAGATGCTCAAATGGTTTCAGATTTTGGGAAACTATGGATTAGGGTTGGTTAACCTGTATAAACCATTTAGATTAGTACCTGACATGTAGACATGTGTGCAATAAATGGACATTATTAAAATAAGAGTGTATTGCAAGAATCTGTTGAAAATATCTGTCTTCATTAAACTATTGAATCCTTTAGGGTCAGAGATCTGTAGTCACCTCTGTATCTCTGCATATCAAAATATTCAATAAATGGTCAATGAATAAATAACTCTAGAATATCTACTGCCACCTGGTATGCATCAGGTGTTTTGCACACTTCTGAACATACACTGAATACTTCTGAATGCAGATTTAGCATTTGTCTACGTGTGGGCAGTTACTTTATGGTTTATCTGTGAGGGATATGAGGATTTTACTATCTGTACATAAGTTAGAAAAAAAAACCCTTGATGTAGCAGTGCTCTAGTATTGAGTTGTTTCATGTAATTTAAATATTTACATTACTTTTTTTCTTTTGATGTTTTGAGACAGGGTCTCATTGTGTAATTCAGGCTGCCTTTGAATTCACTATGTGCCGCAGGCTGGTCTTGAACTTGCATCAATCCTTCTGTCTCAGCCTCTCGAGTGCTGGGATTACAGGCTACATTACTTTTTTGACAATGATTTTTTTGTGTGTGTGGTACTGTGGATGGAACCAAAGGCTCTGAGAATGGTAGACAAACGCTCTACCACCGACCTGCCTCTCTAGCTCCAGATAATGACATTTTTAATCTTCAGATGTTTTAATCATTCATCCCTTTCTTTTAAAACAAAGCATACTGAGTATAATTTAACTGTGCTTAATGACTAAGGCCTATGGGACATTAAAGTCCTTTATGGATTATCACCCCACATGATCTTTCTAAACTTATCTTTAGTAACAATCTCATGTAACTTATAGCTATATAAGTTGCAGTGATGGGACTTTTTAACTCATGCAACCCTATTACAAAGTCTAAATTCTTAACTGTGAATTTATTATTAACAATACTAACCCTAACCCTAATAAACATTTGCTGAAAAACTGAGTAACACAAACTTAGTGCCACATAGTGCTACTGTACTGTAACATGCTCAAAGGCTACACTCAGAGGCGTGGGGCTCTTTTCTTATATTTGAAATTATTCATATTCTTTGACAGATATTTTCTCCCTTTTAGGCAGTGCTACACCTACTCATTGCCATTAACTCAGTATCTGTCTCCAGCCAATCACTTGGTCTCACTTTCTGTAGGGCACGAGATATTCAAGATGCTAGAATAACATATGCCATCATAAAACTGTGGGCAGTAGTTTCTCCTGTAGAGTGAAGTATTTAAAAGCTGAAGAAAGCCTCAGGATGGCTATTTTTGTTCTCTATGGACAGTACATTTTTAAACTTTAGTATCAAAGAAGATGAGATTGCTGGTCTCAATTCCAGACAAGTGGCATGAGATATAAAATTCTGACAGACATTTTCTGATCTGGGAGTAAATTATTTATTCTAATAAATTTGTTGCAATGCACCAGTAAGATAAGTCAAAATTACCTTGTAAAGAGCTTTTACCAGGTCTATTTTTGTAAATGATTTTTGAAAATTGTCACGAAGGAATGTAAGAATTTGTGCTTCTCGGGAATTTCTGTGAGAAATATACTGTTGAATTGCAGCTTCTGCATTTTGGATTACTGGGCCGTGACCTGAATTGAAATAATTATACAAATTTCTTCAACCAGATAAAATAATTAAGTACAAAGTTATTCATTCTATTTAAAAACAATTCATATGCTGTTCTGAAAAAGCACACTAAATACACAAATACACATTATTTGGAAAGCTACATAGGTATAAGATTTAAAACTTATGTAAAAAACATTAGAGAATGATATAAAATAAAATCTATATAAAATGCTATTGTGTTGCCAGTTGTGGGGGTGCATGCCTATAGTCCCAGCACTTGTGAGGCTGAGGCAGGAGGATCACTGCAAGTTCCAGGCCAGCCTGGCCTACACAGTGAGTTCAAGACCAGCCTGAATTACACAGTGAGACCCTGTCTATGAAAAATAAAAAACAAACGTGTACACTAAAATACCGATTTTACTAATAGTGATAAAATCAGCAACCACAACAATAGGTAATATTTATAGAGTACTATATGCCAAGCACAGTTCTTCACGCTTAATGTTCGTTATTTTTACAAGGGTCCTATGAGATAGATACTATGGTTATTCCTTTTTATAGTAGACACTGAGGCACACAGATAGTAGATGATCTGCCTAGAGGGGGCGAAGCTGGGATTCTGACTAAGTACTTTTTTCCTCTTTTCTTTTTCTGTGTAACTGGGGATGAAACCCAGGGGTACTTTACTATTGAGCCTTTTTATTTTTTGAGACAAGGTCTCACTAAGTTGCTCAGGCTGGCATTTAATTTGAGATACTGCTGCTACAGCCTCCCAAGTAGCTAGGATCACAGGTGTGTGCCACCATATCCAGCCTGAGCTGGCTGTTTTTAACCAGTCTGTGCTCTTAACCATTATGGTAAGCTTGACTGAAAAGAAGGAAAGCAAAAATCAGTGTCATGCAGGTTAACAAAAGTTCTTAAGATCCATAATAGAATTTTAAGAATTTTATGTCTAGGCTAGTAATTCACAAATGTGACAATTTAGATTAAGTTATAATGAAATTTAACTTACTCTTTAAAACAATATAAATTAATATATTACAGAAATCTGCAAGAGGAATGTTTCACTTGAGAATATAATACCCAAAAGTGAGTCAACCTAGTATCACATAAAGATTTCTGGAATTTAGGCTATCACTTATTAGCTGTGTAGGTGTAGAGAAGTGCCCAAGTCTCTCTGAGCCTGTTTCTTCAACCATGTAATGAAGACACCACTACCTATGTCAAAAAGTTTTTGTGAGGATTGCAGGTATAAAGGCTCCTGCACAGAACATGATGATAGCAGGTTTTAATATATGGTAGTGATGGTTACAGAACATAATTTACATTTTAATAGCTGTTGTGCTAAAAAGCCAGTTCACTGGATTTACTAAAGCAAATACTCTAAGCACCTTTTGTAGGCAGCCTCTCATTACCCACCGCACATCTACTCTTCTATTTAAGAAGAGCTATCAGCATCTATTCCTTTTATGTCCTAAGTATCTAAATGCCCAGCTCTATTATTCTCTTAGCAGTAGGAATTAATGAGAGAAGGCAAGTATGCTGAAGACATTGTTCTAACAGATGGTTACATTCTATGGTTGCTCCATTAGGAGCAAATTTATGTAAGTACATATGCATGTATGTATGTGTGTATATATATATATATATATACACATATATATATACACACACATATATATACATATATATATATATATACACATATATATATACACACACATATATATACATATATATATATATATATACACATATATATATACACACACACATATATATACATATATATATATATGTATTTATTTGGTTATAGAGTCTTGCTATGTAGTTCAGGTTGGCTTTGAATTCACTGTGCAGCCCACGCTGGCCTTAAACTTGTGGCAATCCTCCTGCCTCAGCCTCTTGAATACTGGGATTACAGGCATGTGCCAAAGTGCCCATCCTGGATCAAATTTAGAAGGAATCAGAAAATCAAGTAACCTAGTCCCCTTTTCTATCTGGGCCTTCTTGTTGGGCTCTGTGTCTTAGTTTTTAAGATGGAGAGGATATTCATATTGAAGGGCGGCGCAGGCTGAAATACTAACAAATTTCTTTTTCTGGAGAAAGGAAATAAAAATACCATTTTATTGCTGTTATGGAAACTTGATATTTCAATATTGTGAGTTAAGAAACCAAAAATTAGATGTGAAACGTTGCCCAAGGTTGCAGAGAGCTAAAATGTGGTTCTGATAGAAAGCAAGTTAACAAAAATAATGGTAGCTTATGGAATGAAAACCTTTTCCTGTTCTGGTGTAAGCTTATTTCCTTTGTTTAACAGGTCTATCAACAGCTGTGCAGATGTTGAAAAATAAACCTTACCTTTATAAAAGGTTATTTTCTAAAAATTTTATCCAATGTTTTAAAAAACTTTTATTAATACATGTTTTGCAGTACATAATGATTACATTCATTATATAAAGAGTTATTAATATGACCCTCAGCTTTTTCTTTAAACTTAACTGTATAGCAAGGCAAGACTTAGGGGTGTTAATTTAAAGCAGTTTATACATATTTCTTCAAGGCTGAGTATATACACAGACACAAGCCAAAATGAATTCCCTCATCATTTGACAAGAATGGTTTGCTAAAATAAAAAAAACTTGCCCACCTGGATATATAATATCAGCTTTGACGTTCAGTAACAGGTTTAGGGATTTCATATAATCATAGAGGTCTTCAAATATAGTTGTTCCTTCCCCTAGGATGCAATCCCCAGAAAAAATGGCATTTTCTTCTTCTAAGTGTAGCGCCATATGATCATCAGTGTGGCCAGGTGTGTATATAACTCTGGTTGAACAAAGAAGTAAAAAAAGAAGTATGACCTCTTAGGCATAGGAGAAGTACTGAGAAGTAATTTTTTTGTGTGTGTGTAATTTGGATGAGACACAAATAAATGATGCCCATGAGTTAAAAAACAAAAAACAAACAAAACAAACAAACAAAAAAACCAAACCAAACTCTTGCTTTCCTTGTGCTCAGTGAAAATTAGCATCGGGTAATTCTTCCCTCTAACTAAATCACATCTCACTGTCAAGTACAAATTTAATACTTTTCTAACTTTTCTTATAAGTAACAAGCACAGATTAAAAAAAATTGGAAAATAAAAAAAGTACCTAAAGGAGATAAAAATCAACAATCATTTCCATGACAGATAATGCTTTTGTTATTTAAGAACATACTTATTACAATTTTCTATGCATTCATTTGAAATCAAAATTATGATATTACTTTAATACATGACTTTTTACTCCTATTTTCTTAAATCATTAAATATTTTTTAAAGTACATAAGTGCTTTCCAGGTACCTGGCACAAAGCTACATGCTTATAAAAGTTCAATACTTTGTTTCAGTAGTTAAATGATGTAAACGCTGGGGATATAGTTCAGTGGGAGGGCACTTGCTTAATGTGGACCAGACCCTGGGTTTGGCCCCTATGACTGAGACAAAACAAAAGAAGAACAAAGCAGTTTTGAAAATTGATTTCACTCCATGTAAAATATTTAGCACATTTTTATTTCCTCTCTTCCAATTTATGTTTTTGTTGATAAAACTGATTATAATAAATATTTTCAAAGCACGGTAAAACTGATTATCATATTTTCAAATCATGATAAATATTTCAAGAATTTTTATTCACATTGTTTTATAACTATCAACAATAAGCCAGTTAAAGAGTAAATTAAATAATTTGTTCTGCAAAGCACTCCTTAGCTTCTCAGCTACATAAAGACTTAATTTTCTACATTGGTCATTTTTTCCTCTATAATACTCTTGTACTTTGAATGATAATTCTATTATATAAGTTTCATGTTGTTTTCTTGTTTGTTTACCATTTGACCTCACAGGTTATGAATTTCTAAAGGCCAGGGACTCTTGTATTTTTTGCTAATTTTTTATTCTCAGTGCTTAGCACCTACTGGTGATTTCTGTATGTCAGGCTCTGTCTTTGGGGATTTACAGGTATTACACACTTAAACCTTGCACTACTTTGGGGTGGGTACTAACCTCTCAACTTACATTTTAGATAACTGAAACACAGGAGATAGCAATAGATATGATGATGTGGTTTAAATTGCATTTTATTTAGCTTTAGAAGTTAATTATTAAAAAAAGTTATTTTTCTATTATCGACAATATTAAGTTTTATGCGCATGCAGTGTTTTTAATAAACTCACAATAGAATATTTTGAGAGATAAGGTGAATTTAACTGCATATTTGTATTTAATATTTAGGAACTGAATGTAAGTTTTTGGTTAAAGATAATAAAGTAACAACTACATCTATTTTTTGTTCCTCCTAAAACACCAATAAAATTACCATAAAAGGATTTTTATTTTAAGTGGCATAAATCCACAGGTATTAGAAAGAATGGGAAAGGAGCCCATATCAAAAATCTGAAAGCTATAAATAAAGATGTGAGCTAAGTGACTTAGCAGCTATGAGAACACTGAAGCCTATAGAACCAGAAGGGAAAGCTGAAAGCCAATGAGATTTACATTGTAGAATTTCCTGAAGTCTGAGAATTTGGAGCATCAATAATCTGAAGTGGAGGGTGAAATGGGGGAAGAGTGGCTAAAGTAAGAATGAATGAATGTCTACTTAACAAATACTCAGGACTAGGAGTGTAAGTCAATAGCAGAGCATGTGTTTAACATGCACGAGGCCCTGATTCATCCTCAAAACCCGAAACAAAACAAAAGTCAAAACAATAACAAAAAACCCTAAATATCCCAATTTCCAGATTCCCTTCCAATCTTGAGATTTGAGAAGTGTTCTAATCCTACTAAAGAAAAAGACTAAAGATTGAATCTTTGAAGAGGATAAAACACAGGCACAGAGGAAGGAGTGATGATATATTAAGAAATTACTTCAACATAGATAAGATTCCCAAACTGCCTTTTAACATTACTTCCATGATGCTGGCAGCCAGGCCTTCATCTGACACGAAGACTACAAGAATTTTTTTCTAAGTTATTTTACCAGCCGAGGAAGAAAGACTCTAAGATATTAATGCTGGAAGTTCCCAACTAAGTAGTACATCTAGATTACCATACGATGAGGTGTCACAACCTATGAAAGCCCTCCCTCACATTCTCAGAGCTCCCAAATAGCTACAGCTATAGTCACCCTACTGTGTGGTGACATTACTTTCATCTAATGGTAACTTAGTGCCAAGCCAGCAAACCTTTTATCAAATTAGATGTTAAAAAGACATATCTAGACACAGAAGGTCTCGAAAATCAACCCTTTCTTAGAAAGTCTTTGGAGATGGATTTCCAACATGAGAGGGTACACAAAAATTGTGAATTACAGGTAATAAGACAAGTGACACAGGAGACAGGCAAAGGGAAGCCCCAGGTGACAATGATGGGAACTTGATGACAGCAGCAGGAAGCCTGGAAGAAAACCAGTTCATATAGGACAGAGCAAGTTAGAAGGCACAGATGGAGGGTTCTTCTGGAATATGAAACTGAGAGAATCCCTGATACATTTAAAGATACCGAAATGTTTATATGTGTATAGAAAACTATTCAAATAAAACAAAGTAATTGTTAGGTGATGAAAGCAGGGAAAGCAAGGAAGAAAAAGTAAGCAGGCACAGTTTACTACATGTTTCAGCTGTATATAGTATTGCTATGGTTTGTATCCAAATTTCCCATCAAAGCCTCATATGGTCATAGGAGGTGGCTGATTAGGGCACGTGATGGTGGGATTAAGGGTGCCCCACCCTGGATGTGGGTGGCACCACCCAAAAGATGGGCAGTCTGGAAGGTATAAAAGGGACAGAAAGAAAGTAGGTCTGCTGCTGTTGCTTCTGCTGCTTCTTTGCTGCCCTCTGCCCACCATGAACTGTTTCTCCTCTGCAATGCTCCTCTGCCATGCCACCATACCTTGGAGCCAGCCAAAGATGAATTTAAACCTCTAAAAACTGTGAGCTACAATAAACCTTTCCTCCTTTAATGTTGTTAGGTATTTTGTCTCAGCAATGAAAGTGTCTAGATTGGTAATAACGTAATCATTGAATAAACTCCCTCTCATCCCTCTTTTTTCCTTTCTTTCACCCTTTGCTTCCTTCCTTCCTTTTGCTCGCTTTCTTTTTTCATCTCTTTCATTTTTGAGATTCTGTCTTTCTGGAGAGCCTTATACACGTTCACTAATTTTGTCATAAAAATTAAGTAGAATATTAACAAATGGAATAAAAATACATTGAAAAACAGTAACATTATGAACAAATATAATTTAAAAAGCAAGTGTTCCAATATTATAAAATCTCTAAAAAATAATAAAGCTATAGAGAAACCTAGTAAGTTCATCTTTTTGGCCTTTGAAAAGACATTTGACAAAAACTTTTAGTAGAATTTAAGAGACTTGAAATGACTGCAACTTAGAGGAGCTTTTCCTTTGCTAAAAAACAAAAATTAATCACATTTTTAATATTAAATACTGAAACTGTGAAGTTTTTCAAAAAATCTGCTTAAAATGTAATTTATATAAGGTATAAGAACATGAAATATTACTCTAATAGGAGTAGTTCCTTTTGAAAGGCCAGTGCCTGACATTAAGAACTATTATGTTTTTATGATTTCCAACTGTATGCTTTATATATTGCAAACAATTACTGAATATATAATTGCTCCAATGGTGAGGTGTTAAAGAGCTGCTTGAAATAATTTCTTTTGTCTGATTAAGCCTGCAGCTACCTGTTAATAAAAGTTAAAGATATATAAAAGTAATCTCTTGAGGTATTTTTCTAGCCAAGTATAAAATTATGCATCTATCTGTGGATATGTATCATTCTTTTGAATGAACAAAATGCATTAACAAACTGATTTGTGTGTGTGCACATGCATATGTGCATGCAAGTGTGCCCAAGATACCAGGAAAACACTATATCATTGAACGTACCTCAAGCCTCTTTCTTTTTTTTAATCTATAAAAGCTCATTTGAGCCGGGCGTGGTGGCGCACGCCTTTAATCCCAGCACTTGGGAGGCTGAGGTAGGAGGAGCGTTGTGAGTTCAAGGCTGGCTTGGGCTACAACGCGAGCACAAGGTCGGCCTGAGCCTGGGCTACACAGTGCGACCCTGCCTCAAAAAACCAGGGCTGGGAGTTTGGCTTAGTGACTTAAGTGCCTGTCTGACAGGCGCAAGGTTGTGAGTTCAATCCCCGGTGCTGCAAAAAAACAAAAAAGCTCATTTGGAGAGTCATTCATTTTCAGTTCACAAATAGTCTAATCTGTTAACATACTTATAATACCACCTTTATTTTTCCTTACCTGCTGCCACACCAGAACTTGGTAATGGTTTATCTTTGATATTTCTTAAGTCAGGCAGTAAGATAGCTTACACTAGGGGGGTCATAAAGTTCAACTCTCTTGTCACCTGGGTGGCTAATGCTTTAATCTGTGAATGCTGTTAAAATTCAGTTCACATGAGCAGATGGAGAAAAGGAAATGACATTAGAGGAGTTCTGGTAAAGAGCAGAGGAAATGTAGCTGTAGCCTTCCACTCATCAGTTTGCCCTCTGTACACAGCAGTGCTGTATTTTATAAGGACAGTTCTCTTGGAGATTCAGAACAGTGAGCAAAGGCTATGAGAGTGTCTTTTCTTCAAGAAATTGCTCATCTGTAGAAAATTCCTGAAGGTGATATCCAGAATTAAATTCTTACCAGAACGTCTTTTTAGCTTTCTACTTTTTACTGTAAGCATTTTTTGGTAGGTTAGTACCTCTGCCTCTATTTTGCCTTTTTTTTCTTTCAAAGTTTGCAAGTAGGTAGTATCAACTGGACAATGACTACTTGACAACAAATACCTGAAGATTTAAGCAGATTTTAACTTTCCATTTTTTTTTTTTTTGTACCAAGGATCAAACTCATGACCTCATGCTTGCCAGGCAGATACTTGTGCCACTGAGCTATATCCCTGGCTTAACTTTCCATTTATGCAACTTTTTCTTATCAACAAGTCCATAGGTAAATACTGAAACAATTGAGTTAACTGACTTCACAGAAATGGAAATTTGAAATGATGGTCTTCAGGAAATGAATGTTTTATTATAATTAGAAATTATATTTTAGGAAAAGATTATTCACCAATAGTCATTTTTAGAATTGTGGATGGTTTTTATTTTTTATTCTTTGGGTTAGTTTCTCTCTAATCTTAAAAACAGATTTCCATTTTTAACTTGGCCTAATCAGAATGAAGCACAACAAAAATTAAATAGAATTCATACAATATCGAGATTCTTGGAATCAATTTACTCTGTGAATCTAAGATAGTATTTAACTAAAGGGGAGGCAGTGACAGGAAGTTAGCATGCAAGGGGATTTTTGGGGTGCTGATTCTCTTCTTTGTCTTCATCTGAGTATTGCTCAAACAAGCTTGTTTGTAAAAATTCATTATGTTGTATGTTCATGATAGGTACATGTGGTGGATTAACTAACGGTCAACTTGTAACAGCCAGATGAATTGAATCAGTGCGGTTCTGGGTGTGGGAGGCCCACCTGATGATTGTTGCCAACAGCATGAAAGAACTGGAGGGGAAGATGGTGTGCTGTTGATTTTCCTGGAGAAGCTTGTCACACTGGTTTTGGTGATATAAACTCTGGTGTTCTCACTGTTGGAGCAGCTTGGGTCCTCACTGTCACTGAAGATGGCTAGTTCTCTTTGGGGGAGCTCTGGTCCTTACTTTGAGCATCACTTCCTGGCTCCAGTGCAGATCCCTCAGCCTGCTGGCACAGATCCTTCATCCCTCCGGCACAGGCTTTCTAGCGTCCACCACTGACCTTTGGGCCTTCCTAGCACCGACTCTTGATACAGACTTCCCTGAGACATTGTTGTGGGCTACAGGCCTCCAGCTGGACCTGTGGAGGACATTGCCATGGACTCTAGGTCCTAAGCTGGATTCATGGAGGACATTGCAATGGAATCCAGATCCTCAGTGGATCCTTTAGGTCTCTAGTGTGTGGACAGATTTCTTAAAGCCTTCTGCATTTGACTTTTGGGTGAATACTAGAAAATAATCCTATAACCTATATGTCCTGTATTAAATCTATTCCCCTGCAAACCCTGACTACAACAGCACACTTTTATGTTTACATATTATACTTTCGTAAAAAGTTTAAAAAAATTGTGGTTCTGCTTATGTTGGTGGTAGTTAACATGTCTTAATCATAATGAAGCACATTCTTTTTTTTTTTTTTTTTTTTTTGGGCATTCATTCTGAATGAAGTTAGGGTTGAATATTCTTAGTCTGCAAAATTAGGTGTAGGTCTAATAGCCATGATTCTGTGGTAAAGCACAATACACAAGTACTATGATCCCCAAGCCTTTAAGGTGGATACTCATTATTTCATTTTCTTAATTGTTCATCTACTTGTCTCTTTACAAAAATTTACTACACTTTAAGTATCAGTGCCTTCTATGTGCCCAGGGACTAGATACAAAGAGGAACCTGGTACCTGCCCATGTCAGAGAATGGCTAGCTAATTACTGAGCCCATTCCTCTTTTTTCTGGTCATGCAGTTAAAACTTTACTTCCCAACTTCCCCATGGTTAGCGGGGGCACGTGACTGAATCCACAGCCTATGCAGCAGGAGGCCTGCTTCATAAAAACCCACCACACAATATTCTGTCCATGCTTTACTGTGGTTTGAGTATGGTAACCTTGAAAGCTAAGTGCTCAGACAAGTGGAGTCACAAGATGGAAAGAGCCTTAATCATTATCTTGCTGAATACATTGAGGGCCACTTGTTAATTAAGAACTTATTTTATTTACTTTTTTATTTTAAAAATAAAAAATAAAAATAATAAAACAGTTTCAAAAACAAGTTAGCAGGAGAGTTACAATAATTAATACATTGCATATTGTTGTCTTTGTAACAAGATATAGACATGATATCTGATCTAAACAACACTAGCGCAAACATTTCTTTTTAATGAACTAAGAGAAACTAGCTATATAACTAGGTTAACCATCTTGTATATAAATATACTATTTTCTTTTTCCTTTTCTCTTTTCCCTCATCAGTTTGTCTTTTCAACAGTTTCTTCCCAATTCAAAATATCTAGTGTGCATTTGTTTTTTCCTTTTAGTACTAGGAATCGAACTCAGGACCCTGCGCTTGCCAGGCAGGTCCTGAGTTTGCTTGTGCTGCTGAGCTATACCCTTGCTCTTCCCATTGTACATTCTGGATCTAATTTACTAATTCAGTTTCTCACACTAGTGAGATAATATGATCTTTACACATATGGGTTTGATTTATTTCACTTACAAGTATGGTCTCGAGTTGCATCCATTCACCTATAAAAGTCTTCAGTTTATCCTTCTTTATGCCTGAGTAGTACTCCATTACATAAACCTACATCTTTTTTATCCACTCCTCGGTTGATGGACATCTGGGTTGTTTCCAAGATTTAGTTATTACAAATAGTGCTGTTATAAACATGGATGCACATATATCACTGTGGTATGATGTTTTTAATTCTTCTGTGAAGATACACAGATGAGGAATAGCTGGTTTGGATGGGACCCCTAACCTTAGTTTTTTAAAGAAATACCACACTAATTTCCACAGTGGTTGCACCAGTCTACACCCCCCACCAACAGTGTAGAAGGGTTCTATTTTCCTCACAGTCCCTCTGGTATTTCTTATTGGTTGATTTTTTGATGATAGCCATTCTTTTGGGGTGAGATGGAATCTCCTTATTTTTTTTCTTTCTCAGTGGTGTTTTAATTTGCATCTCTCGGATGACCAAAGATGTTGAACATTTTTTTATATATTTATTTGCATTTCTATTTCTTCATCTGAGAAGTGTGTATTCATTGCAGGTGCCCATTTTTGGATTGTGTCTTTGAATTCGAGGGGTCTGATTTTTTTCACTTCTTTGCATGTTCTAGGTATAAGTCCTCTGTTTAAGGGAGAACTAGCTATAATTTTTTCCCATTCTGTGGGTTGTCTTTTCACTCTGTGATTTGCTGTGCAAACACTTTTTATTTAAAAATTTTTTTTGCAAAAGTTTTTTAATTAGGTGAGATCTCATTTGCTGATTCTTTGTAATACTTCCCTTACATGCTAGTTTTGTTCAAGAAGTCTCTGCCTACACCTACATCTTTGCAATTTCTACCTATTTTCTCTTCTAGTAAATTTACTGTTTCTATTTTAATATTTAGATCTTTAATCTCTTTTGATGTTAGTTTACTGCATGGTGATAGCACAGGTCTAGTTTTAGTCTTTGGCATGTGGAAAACCAGTTTTTCCCACATTTATTAAAGACGCTATCTTTCTTCCAGTGAACATGTTTGGTTCCTTTGTCAAAGATAAGGTAGCTGGGTATGTTTGGGGTTGTGTCTGCATCTTCCATTCTGTTCCACTGATCCTCAGCCCTGGTTTTTTATTTTATTATTATTTTTTTCCAATACCATGCTGATTTTTTATCACAGTAGCTTTGTAATATAATTTAAAATCTGGGATTATGATGCTCCCTGACTTGTCTTTGTTGCCCAGAACTACTTTTGCTATTCTAGGTCTCTTGTGGTTCCAAACAAATTTTAGGAATGTTTTCTCTAGATCTGTGAGGTACGCTAGTGGTATTTTGACTGGGATTGCATTAAATCTGTATAATAGTTTTGGGAGTATGGCCATTTTCACTATGTTGGTTCTTCCTATTCAAGAGCAAGGGATATCTTTCCATTTTCTGATGCTCTTTGATAATCTTTTTTACAGTACTATAATTTTCACTGTACAGATCTTTACATCCTTTGTTAGATTGATTCCTAAGTACTTCATTTTTTTAGATGCTATTGTGAAGGGTGTGCTTTTCTTAATCTCTGTCTCTGTGAGTTTATTGCTTAAAGAACTTATTTTAGACTTTATGTGATGAGCATAAACTTATTTCATGTTTGAGTGATTATGTATTTTCTTGGTTTACTATGCCAATAGGCATTAACTATTAGGAGGTGATTACCTTTTAGGGGAGTAACAAGTATAAGTATAATTTAATAAGAGCAATAATAAAATAATAACTAATAAATGTTATACAAAAGCAGGAGAAGGGAGCTGTTAATTCTGTCCAGAAAGGATTCTCAAAGTAATGTGAACTGGACTCTGAAGAATAAATAAATACGAATTTACTAGGAGACAACTATGGGGAAAGGAACAACGTTCAGAAAAAAGGAAGATATAAACAAAGGCATGAATAAATATGAGTAATAGGATTGTAAATATTTACATGTATCTAACTGTGTTTGCGAAGGGAACAGTGGGTGTTAGGACCAGAAATGTGGTTTGGGGCCAGACTGGCACACTAAGAAGCATAAACATTATCTTGTAGGCAGTGAGTGTCATCAAAGCTTTCACGTGACTGTATGAGTCTACAAGTAGCCTAAAAAGGGGAAAAATGAGACAGGAAAATTAAGCAGAAAGTGTCTGTAATGGACACGAAGAAGGGACAGCATTGGCAAATGTTTTTGAGAGAAAAATTAATCTGAATAAATGTGGGAAGAGCAGAAGATGGGGAATGATAAAGAGCAGTAAAATGATGAAAGGTAGTCCTGAAACATTTATTTTAGAAGAATGAGTATAGCCCTAAATACAGAGCAAAGTAGATATTCTGAGATCAGAAAACACATATAAAGTAGGGGACAAAGGAAGACTATAGTTAGTTCAGTTTTAAAATTATTGAGTTTGAAATGCTTTTCTGAATTCCTCAAACAGATCCTGACAGATTATGGGTCTGGCCTAACATCTATTCACTAGAGAAACAGGTCATTTTTTGAAAGTGAGAACACAGGAAAGCCCTGAATTGAAGCGTAAGTAGATCTCTAAACCACCCTAATTTTGCTAATTTTAAAATCTTATGTAAAAAAATGATAAAGTCAAATAAACAATTAAAAAGAGCATGTAGAGTAAAAAGTCTTCTTTTTATGATTTTTCAAGCATCCATTTTCCCTTCCTAGAGTACTCAATGATATCAGCACTTTTTTGGGGTCCTTTCTAAGGCTTTCTTCCCACGTACAAGCAAATACACTTAAATCTGCCTTCCCCTTAAAACACCCTTTCCCTTCCCCACCAAAGGATATCTACTTACTTTAGTGTGGCTCCCTCAGTCTTAATCACATCTCCATCTTTCAGATAAACATACTGTTGCTCTCCATTTCCTATAATTTCTTCTTTATGGGGATTCCGTGGAAGCTTTTTAATGCAATAAGCAGTGTCTAGTTAGAAAACAGGTAAATACATTAATATCTGGTTTACATGACTCAGCCTTTCAAGAGATCAGTTTTTATGTAGCTAACACTTGTGAATGACTGCGCAAAATACTAAAGGACAACAGAAAAATGGGATGAATTAAAACACTTTATCTCTGGTATATAAATACAGTATTTCATACACCTCAACAGAAGAATTTTTATTCTCCTATGCCCCTTTGTGAGTTTCTAGTCATTTCTATTTTATACAAAAGTCTGAAAGCAGTTCTTCATAATCTCATATAGCTCTGTTAATAGGACAGGCTTTGAAGAAGCAGTTTTATGGAACCTGAGAACTTTTCTTTATACAGGCACCTACATATAATACAGAAATCATGGCAGTAGCTAGTAAGAGGATGCTAGTGTATTTTTTTGTTTTCTGTGAGTGCTAAAAGGGAACCCTAAATCTGAGGTTAAGATATGTAAGTTTAAAACATACTACTCATCAACTCAAACAAAATCAGCCCATTAATAGGCAAGACCAATTATCTAGCCACTATACCATGTATAGTGAATATATATGTCATGATACTGAAGCACTAAAAATTTGTCATGTTTGGGGGAAATGAACTTACAAAAGGAAACAAAGACCCATACTCACTACTGTTGAGCTACACCTCCAGTCCCATACAATTATTTTAATAGGAACAAATTCTCAGTCATTTTTTAATGTTTGAATAATGCTTCCTTAAATCACTGGAAATACTAATTTCAGCAGATGCTAATGTGGTACTGTTTATGTATGTACAATAATTTCTAATTAAAAAACATTCTAATTGAATAGCATATATGCAAATAGTTGACTTTTTAAATATGATGTGTTATAATATGGTCTAAATGTATAGTATGTGAGACACACACACTTGTGGTTGCAAAATAATAAAACCACCAAGTAGTGAATACAGGTAATAAATATATTTTCCAAGATTTACTCAAAACCAAATTAAACCAAAACACCTAAGGAGGCTTGGGCTACACAGTTCTCATATCCAATAAGCTATTATGAATTCTAAAATTATATTCCAATTGTGTTTCGAAAATTTTGTAAACAAGTTGCTTTGAAGTTACTGTATTCTCCCACAGAAATCTTATCAATGGCATTTATAGTTTTGGTGCAAGTTATAAGAATACAAGTGGTCAACATGGTAAGTGTCTGAAACATTTCTGCCCTATCAAGAATTCAACAAAATTGTAAAAGAATATGGAGCAAAATAAACAATAGTAAAAGGAAATGGAACAAGAACGCTAGTGATTAAGGATTTAGAGAATGAGGAAATAACACGTATCTTTTGCGGGGAGATTTTGGAAGGCATTTTTGTACAATTTGAATGCTAAGCAACTTGAGGTCTCCATGTAGCCTTTCTAGCTTCAACAAAGTCTAGAAAGAAAAACACAAGCCATTTTTCACGAAATACTAAAATTTTAGTGGCTATAAAATGTACTGTTTCACACATGCCTATAATCCTAGCATTTGGGATGCTGAGGCAGGAGGATAGCAGCGAGTTCAAGGCCAGACTGGGCTACATAGTGAGTTCAAGGACAGCACTATAAAGTAAGATCCTATCTCCAAAAGAAAAAACAAAAGTACTGTCAAATTTTGCCTTTATAGTCTTTAAATAAATTGACTATGTAGCCTATTATATTAACATTTACTATTTGGTAGGGAGCCTAGAACTATTTTAATTTTTAATTTGGAGGAAATGTGTCAAGCATGCTTTAATGGGTGAACCAATAAACAAATCATGGTGTATTTACATGACGGATTACTTCTTGGCAATACAAAGGAACAAAACTACTGATACACAAAACATGGGTGAATCTCAAAAACAGGATGCGATGTGAAAGAAACCAGACTATGATTTTGTAATATTTCATTATGTGAAATTCTAGAAATGGTAAAATAAATACACAGTGGAAGAAAGCAGAGTAATGGCTACTGGAAACTGGGAACAGAATCTCTGCAAAGAGATTTGAGGAAACTCTTTTGGGGTGGTGGAAATACTCTAGATCGTGACTGGAATGGTCACATAGATATTTACATTTGTTAAAACTCACCAAACTGAACATTTAAAATATGCAAATGTTATGAATTTAAATTAAAGCTCAATATAGTTGATTAATGAAAGAAAAAATGTGGGCCATAACATTTTAATTTTTCAAATTGACCTTCATGCTAAAAAAAACAGTTGACCAAAGTGACAAAGCTAATTAAGAACTTTCAGGATAGCTTTTAAATTAACAATATATAATGAGCAGACTAGTTATAGAAGCATAAATTGAGGAAATGTTAGACTGAGAATTAGGAGTTCCTTTAGCACACTGTACCCTTAGGCTGGAGGAAGAGTGCAAGACAGGTTAGAAAGACTTTGGTTTTAATAACTAGCAGCTTGGGGATACAGGGTGGAGTAGCTTAGCTAAGACTACTCTGGGGTCCTAACTGCAGTCTAAAAAATACCTTATAAATATTTAAAGATGTTAGTTGAATACAGATGCTCATCACTGTGTGAATTAATGTCCTTGACTCCCTTGCTAAATATCAAGCACACTGTCATTCTAACATCTTTGCTCCTGCAGTGCCCTCAGATGGACATACCTTTTTCTCAAGAGCTGCTTCTCTCCATTCCCTATATAAAATAGCCACTGCCTTCTTTAACTTTACTCATTCTCTTTGTGTAGCTTTATTTTTCTTCACAGGACCTACCATTATCTGATATATTATTTATTACCACTTACTTTCTTCCAGTTACAGGTAGAATATCCCTTATCTGAAATGTTTGGGAAAAGTTTTTTGGTTTTTTAGAATATTCGCAAATATATAATGAAATATTTTGGAGATAGACCCAAATCTAATGCAAATTTGGTTTGTGTTTCATATATACTTTCTACACAAAGCCCACGGGTAATTTTGTACATTTTTGGTGTGTTTGTATTTCAACAAGCAGTGTGCAAAAATGTTTTGTATTTTAAGGGTTTTGGATTGTCAAATTAGGGATGTTCAATTTGTACAATGAAAGCTTCATGAGAACAGACTGTTTTGTTCACTGTTCTATCCTTTGTGCCAAGAACAGTGACTGACATATAGCAGTCACTTGAATATTTGTTGAATGAATGAATGATGAATGAATTGAGGTGCATAATATGGGATGAAAGAATGTGAGAATGACAGCTGGTAAATGTCACTGTGGAACAGGTGTTGAGAGAGAATTATCAATTTAATGATATTTTGCCTTGATTGCAATATATCTTAGTAACTGCCTTAAAGTTAGGGAAGGTTTGAGATCATCTGTTTATTTGTGGACAGTAATGGCATTTACCTCATAGTATTTAGATGAAGTGTTAAGCACAGTGCCTGGCACACAGTAAATGCTCAACAGCTGTTAATTAAAATTGACCTTTATCATAGGGTGTTACGGCTTGTATCTAGATGTCCCACCAAAGCCTCATGTGCTCACAGGTGGGGCTTTTGGGAGGTGACTGGATCATGGGGGTGTGACATGGGATCATGGGTATGTGATACTGGATTAATCCACCGATTAGTTTAGCATAGTTCTGGGTGTGGCTTATGGATTTACTGAAGAGGGAAGATATACTCCAGGTTTGGGCAGCACCAAGCAACAGACTTGTAACCTGGATGGAATAAAAAAGAAAGGAGGTAGGCTGCTGCTTCCTGCCTGCTGTGCCATGGACTGCTTTTTCTCTGCCATGCTATCCTAGTTTGGAGTCAGCTGATTATGGACTAAAACCTCTACAACCTGTAAACTAAAATAAACTTTTCTTCCTTTAATTTATGAGTGTCAGGTACTTTGTCCCAAAAATGAGAAAGTAACTAAGACTTAGGCAAAAGTAAGAAGAGGCAGAAGAGGTTATGAAACAGAAAATAGAACTTTTAATTTCTCCTTGGTTAAAATTAGAAACAATATTTAAATTATATCAATTTCTAAAAGTATCATTTAAATAAAAGGTATTTATGGCTTACTTAAATGATACATTATTCCCCAGACATCATTTTTTTCAATGAACTTAAGAATATTTACTGTTTACCATTATTGATGCTTTTACAAATATCTCCTATGCCTCCAGAATGATCCATATGCCAATGAGTTACTAGGATTTCCTGGATTGCTGTGTTAAATTCAACCAGAGCCTGCTTTAAATAGCTGATATATTCTGGAATTGACGGCTCTCCAGTGTCAATAAGGATTCTCCTAAAAATTAAATGGAAGGTAATTACACAATTGGAACACAGATTTAATATGAGTATATTTCCCACACAAACTACCCTGAACTTAAGAAACTTTATAAATTATTTTGCTTTCAACATGCTAGGAAACCAGTTATATGTTGTTTTAGCTTAACTATAATAATTTTACTGTAAGAAAATTCTTTGAAACAAATTATAGATTAATGTAAGTGTGAACAAATAATAATAGTAATCTTGAACACTTACATAGCAACTAAAATAAACATGTCAGTGTTCTACATGACAACTGTTTAAGGGAGATATTTCATTATTATATTCAGAAGTTAAATAACTTGTACAAATATATATCCCAAGTATTATCATCGTAAGAACTTACTCTGTAAACTCAGCATTCAAACCCAGATGTTCTGATACTAGAATATATGCTCTTATCTACCTGGCCTTCCAGATCTTTTATGCATTCCCACAGATATGAAAGAATCTGACTCTTTAGTATCCCTAAATAAAACTGGCCTTTTGGACTAGATACCTAACACTGAAGTTTTATTCTTGTTCCCCTACACATCAAAAGGCTATAGGAAGCATAGAGACAAGGTCTAGCTGTTTTATTTTTTTACTTAGACAATGCTATTTTATTGTTTTGCTCATGGTTGTGATTCTTTCCTATACTTTGTTTTCTTCACTATTAGGAAATCAGGATAACACTTCCCTTAAGAATCGATTCATGAACTTCTTAATTCATGCTGTTTCACAGTAACACCCCACTAATTTAAGGTGAGAGAAGACACTCTTGATGAAAAACGTGAAACATTAATTCAATCATCAGGAAGGCTTTACAGATTACCTACGATGTACATGTCTTCATTTCATGCAGAAAACAACATAAGCAACCTTGCTTATTTTCCGGTGAAGGGTGGGAATCGGGAAGCTGTATACAATTAAAAACAAACAATAAAAGTGACAGTGCAAAGTGTTTTACAAAGAAGTGAAATAGGGTAGGTAGATAGGAAGAAATGTGATGGTTATCCTCCCCACCCCTGTGCACTGGCGACTGAACCTAGGGTCTTGCTTGTGCAGGGCAAGCACTCTATCACTGAGCTACATCTTTACCCTTGGATGGTTATCTTACACTGGATGGATTTGTTTCCCTGATAGCCATGGCTAATGAAAAACAAACTGGCTTTATACTACTTTATAATTAGAAGCAAGTTTTGGTATGCTATTATACAGTAGTGTGATCATTGATAATAAGAATGTACTATACATTTTAAAAAGCTACAACAATTTTCAAATTTTTGCCATAAATAATGTATAACTGTTTTATTAACATTACACAATATATACATGTATCAATGCATTACATGGTATTCCATTACTATGTACAATTTTTATTTCTATTAATCAGTTAAAAAAAGATTAAAAAAATTAAACCTGGCATCTCACTATAAAGGAGGATGAAGGCACTGGCCTCACAGACATCTGGACTCTATATCCTAAATTTTGTAGAGAGGAACAGTGTAGAAGTACAGTGTTGAAAAGTCTGTTCTGCAGATGAGTGACCAAGGGAGCATTATAAGGTCTTGATTGCAGTGAAAATGTAAGGAAGAGAATGTTCAAAGAACATTTAGAAGGAACAATCAACAGACCTTTTTTTAAACAGCTGGACGAGGATGGGAAGGGAATGGAAAGAAAAAGAGTTGATCATTCTGGGGTTTCTAGATGATTGGTAGGCCATTAGCAAAGACTGTAAACACTGGAGAGAACAATCTGAGATGAACTTGATCTGGGTCAACAGTGAACTTAGATGGAATTTCTAACCATCTCAACTCGCTGCTTCTCCAAAACAATTAGCATGCAATGTATGTTTACACATTTACTTATTGCCTATATCCTTATCTTCCACTACTCTAGAAATGTGTTGTCGTCCCATGAGGGTAGGAATCTTGTCTGTTTGGCTCAAGGAATTTATGTTTTATTTCCATATCTACAATACATTGTGCAATGCTTGGCCATGTGTAGATTTAGTTACACTAAATTCAAAATATATAAAACTATAACACTATAATCCTTCCACATTATCCCACATTTTGGCTGCCACTATGCATTTGGAATTATTTGTTATTTACTTATCTCAAATTCTTGCTGCTTCCTAATTAGTCACTTCAAGTATTTTTGGGGTCTTCTTCTGGTCTTTCAGAAGAATCTTTCCATGTTTTAGATCAAGATGTCTCAATTACTTTCAAAGTCCCCTTATTATTTTTAAATTGGTGTCTCCCCTTCCAAGAAACTGTTTTGAAATATCTGGCAATTTAAAGCTGAATTTAAATCTCAGTATGTTAAATAAAGGCCAGATCATACTGGTCATAAGTCATGACTAAATAGGGTTAACACAGAGATATGCTATAATCTAGTAGCAAAATAAACATCTTTTAGAATGCCTAGGTTGTTTGCAAGTCAAAGCCTGACTTATGACAGGTGCTATGGCTTAGATGTAAAGTGTCCCCCAAAAGTTTCATCTGTTCAGAGGTGGGGCTTTTGGAGGGTGACTGAATTATAGGGGCACTAAACTAATCAGTGAATTAACTGATTGATACATTCATAGCTGAATGTCCTGTTGCACAGGGCCTGGTTGGAGGGTGCATTATCACTGGGGCATAATTAAAAGTATGTATGGTATTTTTGTCCCCAGTTCCATTTCTGTTTCCTGCCATGAGTTGAGCAGTTTTACTCTGCTGCTCTTCTATCATGTCTTCTCTGATCTGTAGCCAGCCAACCATGAACTGAACCCTCTTAAACTGTGAGACAAATAAATCTCTCTTCTTTTAAATTGCAGGTGTCAGGTATTTTGTACCAGAGATAGTAAAGTGCCTAATAAAACAGGCCTCTGGCACTAGAGAGCATGGTTCCTGGGTCTCTTTTTATTAGGTCTCCTAGTAGTCCTGTCTGGGTCTAATAAAATTGGTATTGGCAAAGGAAAGACACTAACACTGTGGATAAGAGGACTTTCACAAACTCTTGAATAAACACTATTTATTCAGAAAGGAAAAGCAGTATCTGGATGCTATAATACCTAAAAATGAGTTTATAGCAAGCATTAAGGGGAAAAGGTCACATAGGTAACATCTTGATACAGCAATTAGAACGATTTGGAAATTCTGTATTGTACTTTGATCTTTAGAAGGTACTATTTGTTATTTTATAGAAAAAGAAACTAGTCTTCAGAAAGCTAAGTGATTTGCTCTAGGTCTTAAGAGTCAGCAAGAGGCAGTACTGGGAAGTACTAATATTCAGGTAAAAGGTCTAGAGACTTCATTTAAAATATTCATTTTTTTCTCTGGAAGAGGACTGATTAGGCAAACCCCTGGAATTTTTCATGTGGCATAAATAAAATTTCAGTTTTGGACTAAGCAAAGTCTGTCAATAGTTAACCCAGATGATTAGACAGCATCGTCCTTAGCTGGGCTGGTTTGTTCTTCATGGTCCCAGACAGTATCGCCAACTCAACAGGTCACATTGCAAATGCAAGTTAATTACCTGGTACATAGTAGGAAACACAGTAACTATCTGTTACATGAAAAAATTCAATTAATGAGAAGTTACTGGGATCAACCTTTTAATGGATATTTTCATATCAATATTAAGGTGGTTATTAATTGCTCTATCAATTTGCTGTCATACTAACTAATATGAGCATCTAGTATGAACCCAATGTTGTCTAGATATAAGGAAGGCAGAAGTGATAAATAGCATCATATGCTTTTCACATGCTGACATTTATTGTTTTCCACGTATGTGTTCATTTAGATTTCACTGAATCTTCATAGTATTCCTGTGAGCTAGGTACTACATAGGTCTCATTTTATAGATAAATCATGTGAAGCTTAGAAAGAGAACTGTATTGTTCAAAGTTATATAGCTAGTAAATAGAGCCAGGATTCTAACCTAGGTAACCAGGATTCTAATCTAGGCTCCAGAGCTGTAACTCTACTGAACTGAGAATTTCTATAATAAAAGACAATTCTTGCCTTCAAAGTATACACACTTTTGACGGGAAAAGTTAAAATTTAACTATCAGAGTTGTTTTCTACTTTTTATTTTGTTGTACTGGGGATTGAACCCTTCACACTGAGATACATACCCAGTCTTTAAAAAAATCTTCTTTTATTTTGAGACAGGGTCTTGCTAAATTACCCAGGCTTAACTCAAACCTGTAATTCTGCTGCCTCAGACACCCAGAGTACTGGGATTATAGGTGTGTACCATCAGATTCTTGAGTAATGAATGGAAATATTCTGGCAACTTCAATTATTGTCTGTTGATTCAAATGCTTATTTTGCACCTACATAACAATATCACAGATCTAATAGTGCTTTGATGAAATTCATTTAGTATTCATAGGATGTCAAGAACCACAGAGGAAAACTAGCCAAAACTGCAATTATCCAGGAGTCTTAGTGTCATAACAGTAAAAACTAAGAAAGAATGTATATAACACTTATTCATTTGGCAGATAATTATTGTACTGAAGGGGACTGCAATTAATACATCTTCAGTCAACCTATGTTCTAGTGGGGCATGGAAGCAGGGAAAAACATTAAACATCTTAACAAAATGGAGTAAATTACTCCATGGAAAGTAGGGAGTGCTAAGACTGTATATGGGACTGAGTTAACACAGTTTGAGGGGAGTAGGGAAGGTCCCCAAGAGGTAATGGTATTTCAAATGAGCCTTAAATGGTGAGTGAAAGAGACACTGTACACTGAAGTTCCCAGGCAGAAATGATGCAGCTCATCTAACATACATAGGCAAGCCAGCATGGCTGGAACGACGGAACAGATTTGAGATGACCCTGATGAGGCAGGTGGGAGCCAAAATATGCAATGCCTTTCCATTTTCATTTTTAAAAAGCTACTCTGGCCACATATTGGTGGATCAATTGAAAAGGGACAAAGTTCGATGCAGAGAAGCCAGTCAGAAGGATATTACATAAGTCTGTGCAAGAGTTGAACTAGCTTTTGGACTGGTTGATAGCCCTGGATATAAATATAAAGAGATCTTCATAGGGATTGCATGTGTGGCAGGAAGCAAAGAAATGTCAGGGAGCATACTTAAGCATTATCTTTCATCAAATACAGCGATAGTTTTGTTTACCAACATAGGAATGACTGGAGAAGGACCTGGTTTAGCATGAAAGACCATGAGTTCAGTTTGAGAAATGTTTCAAGCGGCTGAGTCATGAGAGTAGAGATTTAAGAAACCAGTTAGCTATCTGACCATTCCACTTCATGAGTTTATGTAATAATGTTACGTAGTATCAGGTGAAAGATCATGAATTTGCTTTTAGTTACTTTCAGATCTTTTAAGTCTCTTTAGCACAAGCACTTTGCTATGCTGAGTGTGATTCTAGTGTTTAACGATACAGTATGTTATTTTTCATACAACATGGCATCTAAATGCAAGCCAATTCATCTGGTTTTCAAACAGAACCAATCATCTGTTTTTAGCTGAAAAAGTGGGTTGTGTTGAGTTTATGGAAACTGTACACCAAGTGCCACCATGGTGGTGTCCTAGAAGCTTTTCTAGAGTAATTCCGACTGTATGTAATTTTTCTCTTTGGTACTGACTTTAGAACTAGTTTAACATAACCCACAGAAGAGAAAATGCCTGTGGGCTTACTGGTTGGGGGAAGTCCAGCTAGGACGAGTACACCTGAGACACGATTTTTTTTTCGTTTTCTATTCCCCTGGATTTCCGAGGCAGACAAAAAGTTTTGAACCTACTTTACCTTGCTTGCCATGTTTACTTTGGACTTAAATCTTTTGCCTACATGAGTTGCAATATTTATAGTCTCTCCTCTCCTGCTTTAGAAATTCTTATTTACTGAGAAAGGGTAAATCCTGTAGATACTTCAAACGAAAACTCAATGAGCTACACTTGTCACACGCGACTGTAACAAAAACCAAAATTAGTTAAGGTCAATGCTTCCTTCCAAGGCTAGGTGTAGGTATTACCGGTCTATTGAGTTTTCACCAAGTTGGAAGCAAAAAAATCCTGCCCTCTGTCGCTGAGTTAAGGAAATGCCGCCAGCACGATTAATGGTTTTGCGAGGGGAAGCTATATTCCACGCAAAACACCAGGCTGTCAAGCCAGCAAAGCACTGCCTGTTTTTGTTGGACTCCTGACTCCTGGTGATCTTAATTAAACACGGTCGTCCTGGGATTTAAACATTAAGCAAAGTTTCGAAGGCAAGAGTTTGCTTTTTCTTTCTGTTTTTAAAACCGACTTCGCCCTCGATCAGAACGGTTACCAACTAGTTACGTGGTCAAGCCCTGGGTCCCGGGTGGGTCCCTGCGCGCCCTGCAGCCCGCGCGCCCCGCAGCCCGCGCTCAGTCTCTCCGCCGCGGGCCAGCCTGCGCGGAAGCGCGAACCGCAGCCCAGAGCATACACTGTGGGGCTAAGGACAGGACTTTTACCTGGAGCCGCTCCCCACCAAGTAGGTGTTGGTGCCTTGTAGGGTCATAGGACCTGGATTACAGCCTAACACGCGCACCACCCGACTGGAGAGCCTCTCAATGTGCGGCAGCGCAACGGCCATCTCTGACTCAACTTTCCACTTGATACAGGCTTCCCCTGCGCGGAGCCAAATAGTAGGCCTCCTGGCTGGGGAGAGAGTCACGTGACACCTCGCGAGCCCGTAGGGAGGCGTGTTAGCCGCCCGACTGGGCGGGGCCACTCCCAGGTCCCAAGCAGACTCGGGGCGGGACCAAGCAGCTGGGCCGGGGGCGGGGCCAGAGGCCACGTGACACCACGGGGTTTGCTTAAGCGGTGGTGGTGGGAACGGGTTGGCGTGTGACCCGAGGGGGCCCGAGGCGACCTAGACCAGGCTCCAGGCTGGTCCTGTGACGTACGCAGGGTACTGTTCCTCAGAGGACTTTGTGCTTTGGCAAAAGAGTGCATCTGGGGGCACGAGGGACACTTTAACCTGGGCTGGATCAAGGGGCAGGTAGATTTAGGGGCGAATACCAGATACTGGGGAGAACTGCCACTCAGGTTTTTAAGTGAGTGGTGGAGTGTGCCTCTCCTGTAAGTAGTGATATATAATGCTTAGCGTGATGTTTAGTTCTGTGCTGAGTGCTGTTTGTGTACATCTCAATCCTCGAAAGAAACCAAGAGGCATGCACTATTTTGTGTCCATTTTATAAATGAAAAGCGAAGGAGGGGAGGCTTTCCCAAGTAACAGCTCTGTGAACCCAGTTCTGTGCCTCGGGCTTTCTGTCTCCCTCACATCAGCTCTGTCCCTCCTGTGCCAGTGTGATTTTGAGAGGGTGGTGGTGGTGGTGAGAACTGCCCAGTCTCAGCAGGAGCCCTGTTTATGATCCAGAAAGGACTGCTCCATTCTCTTTGGTGCTTTACATGTTCCCAGGGAAGTAGGTTGGTCTGTGGAGTTTTGTGCCCAAGAAGGAAGTGTCTTGTTTTCCAACACGTCCTTTTCTAACTGGCCAAGTTAGAATATTCCAGTTTTAAAACCTGAATTTTAAGTTACCTAAAAAATAATGCACAGTCCTGTGAATAATTCCTTCAAATTACTACAGTTGTATTAACTACTCCCAAAGAGATACAGAACATATCTACTGTCGCACTCTACTTTGTAAATTTTTTTATTAGTACGTGTTTATAATACATAATATTTACATTCCTTGTGGGAAGTTGGTACATGTACACATCTTAACTTCTGTTTTCATCCCATTTCCCTTCCTTTCTTCTTCCCTCCACCTACCTCTTGATCCCTTTTTTTGTGTGTGCATATTTGCAGTACATAATGTTCTTTGCATGGAGTTACTTTTTTTTTTAAAAGAAATGAGCAATTGAATGTTGAATGAGTAATTCTAAACTTTAAGATAAGTATTTTTAGCATTTTTTTTTTAGAAGAAGAGACTTCTTGCTACTGAAATTTAGTTTACAAGTCAGTTTAATATTTCAGATCGGTTGAAAAACATTTGTGTATGAGAAATTTTTTTTGTGTCTCAAAAATTACACTTAATGGAAAGGTTTCAAAAATTGTTACTAAATTAATCATAATTCATCTTTGGGATAAATGATATGCCTTTTAAAAATGCTTGGAGTAACCATCAAAATCTATCAGACATTTTCATCCTACCAATATTTGTTTATAGCCATCAATTAATGGCTGTTCAGGCAGTAAGCAACGTTTATGTTCCCTCTGTAAGATCACTGCTGCAAAGTCAGTGAACCCTGGATAAAAGGATGAAGTAATTCCTGAATCATAGTCTTCCTGAGACTCTTGAGCAACACTTTCTCCCATCTTTTAATCATTACAGAACCTCCTGTACTTGCTATCATGACTTCATTTAATCCATTGTCAGGCTCTTCATTTGACAGATGAAGACATTTACCCAGTGAATGATTGTCAAGTGATTTTCAAGGGTCATATAAAGTAATGGTAGAACAGAAAGGACAGCGAACATGTATTAAAATACTTGAAGTTGGAGCCAAGGATATAGCTTAGTGGCACAGTGCCTGCCTGGCAAGTGCGAGGTTGTGAATTCAATTCCCAGTACCAAAAGAAAAACAAAACAAAGTAAAAACTTGAAGTTGAGATGGTTGTGGGATATTGTATATAGGTTGAGCTCAGAAGTGAGATCTAGACTACAGATAAAAACTGAATCTTTGGGAATACATTTAGCAATGTGACTTAAAGTTTAAGTTCCTCTCTAAGAAATAAGAGCAAAGACTTTTACATTCTGTTCAGCTATATTTATAAGCATTTATTATTTGCTTACAATATGCAAAGTATTACAGGCATACGGTGGGTGTTAAAAATGAGTAAATTAATCTCTGGTTTCTAGAGGGTCATTACCATGAGGTAGATGTACATGACAGTATTTTAAAACGTGAGTAAATCCTCAAAAAGTACAGCTAAAAGGATGGAATTTCTAGGAGGAAGGGAAGGATCCTATTTATTGGGAAGATCTGGGGAATCTCAAAGATGGTGAGTTTTGAGCTGATTGTTAACAGACTGGCAGAACTTCATCAGATAGTGCTTATATCTAGATGGTAAGTAAACTTGAGCAAGGTTTAGAAATAGTACAAATGTAGTGTTTATTGTGAGAATTGCTATAGTTTATATCTAGAATATCCTCCAAAGGCCCATGTGTTCAAGGCTTGGCATGTCAGTGGGAAGCAGAGACAGGGATCAGTGAATGAGGAAAGGGCATAACTTTCTACACCACACTCCTTGTGACAAAACTCCATAGACCAGGCTTCACCTTCCAACATCACAGTTCTCCATAAACAGATCAGTGGACTAACCCATTCATGAGTATCATGTGCCCATGAGCCAATCAACCCCCTCAAACCCCACCTAGCAGCACATTAAGTTTTGGGGAATATGCAGATATAAATGGTAACATTCTGCCCCTGGCCCCCAAAAGACTCATACCCATCCCTTTATGCAAAATACATTTAGTCCATCTCTTAAGAGTTGCCAGAGTCCTGACTGTTTCAGCATTGCCAAACAGTCCAAGTTGAGAGTTTCCTTTGAGATTTAAAGCAAACTAGAAGGTGTGAGCCCATATAGAAGTGAAAAATTTAAATGCTTCCAACAACAATGGTACAAAATAAATGTTACCATTTGAATGGGTACAAATATGAGGATAGAAAGGAATGAGACCAAAGCAAGACCTAAATCCAACATGTCAGATATTAAAATCCATAGGTTTATGTACAACACCTGGGGCAATCTGTGGCAAGATGTGAACTCCAAAGGCTTGGACAGCCTCGTCCTTCTAGCATTGCTGGTGTTTGTAGCCCCTTTGAGTTCTCTCTTGAGTCATCTTTTCTCACTTCTTGTAACTTTCCTCAGACATTCTGTGTTCCTGACTTCTCCAACTTTCTGAGGTCTCCACTTTGTTTATTTCGCTCTTACATCTTCATGTATTGCTCTTTCCGGAACACACTGCCTGGCCTTCCAAGCCTTCTTCTAAGGTGTGGGTGTAAGCCTGCTTTACCCCACATCTTTTGCATTCTGCATGTGTATAAAACCAGCACCATGTTAGTGATGCCAAGGTCTGCCACCAGCTGGAGCAGTAGCCAGGCTTCCTGAAATCACAGCTTTAGGGAGTCTCTGAGTGCACAGATGGCAGATCACTATGAATTGAATCCTGAGGAACAAATTCCCTAGGTAGCCACTAATCTGAAACATAGCACCTCAGAGTTCTCTTTTGAAAGCAAAGTCATTTACCTTCGCAAGTTTGAGCCTATGAGACGTAGGCCTTGCTGGTTTCTCACCTTCCTTCAAGGTATTTTTTTTTCCATTATACATTTCCAAAGTACTTGGATTCTTGTTAATGCTAATCCTTTTAGCAACCAAGTTCTCTTCTGTTCCGTCTTTGCAGGCCCCAGCTTTACCAGAGCTGCTTTTCTGACCAAACTAAAGACTTTTAAGTCGTTCTGCTGGTCACTCTTGATTCTCAAGGTTGAGCAGGCTAAAGGCACCCTATAGCAGCCATGCCACTGTCTCAACTTTAGACTTCCTTGAAATTTCTTCCACCAGATTAATTAGTTTGATGCTCTTAATCTTAGTCTATGGCAGTGTCTCAGGACAGAACCAAAATGTAGACGAATTTTCTGACAGAGGATTACATACATGGACTAGAGTTCAACCTCCAATGGAGTCTTTTTCCAACTGAAACCTCCTGAATCTAGCTGCATTTTTATCCGTCTTCTGTTCTGAGCTCCGACCAGAATCTCCCATTAAGCTCTGCTTACTTCATTCTAGGATTGCTTCTCCAGCTGGCATCTCCAAACCTTTCTGGATTTCTTGTGCAAACAAATTCCAAAGGCTTTTAAACCACACGAACAGGTAGTATCACAGCAATGACCCCACTTCTCTCGTACTAAAGTGTGTTTTAATAATTTTCTCGTCACAGAGACACCAGATACCCACACATTAAAAGAAGAGAGGCATATAGTTTGTGGAGGTTTCAGTACACAGTCAGCTGGCTCCAAGGCAGGGTGGAATGGAACTGGGATGTGGCAGAGGAGAAGAGTTCATGACATGGCAGTGGGAGGCAGAGAGAGGGATCAAAGGATAAGGGTGGGGGAGACAACCCTTCTATGCCACATCCCCAGAGATGCACCACCACAGAGAAGGCTTTACTTTGAAACGTATTGAGCTGTAAACTCATCAGTAGCTGAATTCACTTATGAATACCACATCCTCCTGATCCAGTTACCATGCCAAAGTCTCACATATGACTGCATAAGATTTTGGGGGACATCTAGATATAAACCACAACAAAGGCTAAGTTAATGATACTTTGTAAATTCTCTATTAGAGTATCTCAAATTTAAGAATCTGAATACTTGGCAAACATGGCTTGTTACTCACTTGGATATGCTGTGAACAAATCATACTTTCTTAAGACTTAATTGACAAACACAATAAAAGCTTGGAATCTAGTCAACCAATGAAAGGAACCATGCTATTTCTTTTCCTCAGTGAGGCAGTTATAAAGAGATATATTATAACTACAGTGATACAGTCTGTTTTCACTAGGTTAGAAAATGCCACATGTGACTAACAATTGATTTCAGTTTCTTTTCGGTATTTGAGCTTAAAGCGTTATATGCCTTATAATTATGCTTATTTTCAGTGAAGGAGAAATAAAAGATTCACAAGATGAAGATTTTTCAGAAGGGATTTTTGAATTGAAGCAGACTTTTTATAATGACAAGTAAGTCTGTATTTCATATGGGCTAAATTTGGTTAATATTATTTTTCTTCAAATATCTTTTTATTGAGGAGAGACCATGTACAAGGGTAAAGGTTATATATTTTGGGTAGCAGCCAGGTAGCCATATAGGTAGGTTGACTTCAGAATAAAATTCAATTGAAATTGTCCTATTAAGTCAGTAAGTGTAACAAGTCCCCTAGCAGCCAAATTTTGTCAATGGTTTTTGTTTTCCTAAGGTGATATTGGAATAGTGATCATATGTAGAGGTAGAGATAAATTGTTTTTAGCACAAGTTATAATTGGTTTTTGTAGGCTGTCTTTATGAGAAATGCTGTATTTATTAGCTTTCCATGTAGATTTCCTTCTGGTTGGAATTACGTTCTGCCTGATTTAATTAGGAATATAGACATTGTCATATCAGATTAATCTGTTTAATGTTCTGTCAATAATATAATTTCTGTTTCTTAGAAATAATTCTCATATTGTAGAACTTGACATAAAATTGCTGGTGTTTTACTTTTTCATGGCAAGTGGACAGAGAGATTAAGAAATTCCCCACAGATTGCTGAGATATTGTTTGTAATTTTAAATAAGTTATTTACATTTAAAATCACTTTATATGAAATTTTAGCAGAATTGTTGCATTTTAGTCAAGTTTTGCTATTCTGAACATGTTTTTTAAAGTTTTGCCGAGAAAAGCCTAGAAAATAAATTAAATAAGTTAAATGAGAAAAGTCTTGCTTTGCCTCCTTTGTGATTCTAACCACATTCCTTTCCCTTTTTATTTTAATACAGAGAATACTAGTACATTGTAGTTTCAACTATCTTAAATTTGTAGGTGCTATGCCCATGTGTCATATTCAAGCAGTTTTTAATATTTTCTATTCTCCCTTCATAAACTGTGTAGTAAACTGTTGTTGTTATGATCTAAGCTTTGGAGGCAAACATTTTACTCACTAGAGATAATATACCTAATATACAATATCTCCAACCCTCAATATTCTGTCAGAAAAATGGGACTAGTAATACGCTTCTAGTAGGAATTTGTGAAGATTTAGTGAAATGATGCATTTAATGAAATAATACAAAGCATTTCCCTTATGGTAGTAAACACTCAGTAGAGGTGGTTACTATTATGCTATTTGTTCTTCTGTTCTATATGGATTTTTCCCCTAGATAGTAAATCCTAAAATGTTACATTTTTAATAATGATGTTGGAATAGGATTTGGAGATACATTAAACATACTCAATGCAATTATGCTAAGAAATCTTTGCCAGTATTTTATGGAACTTCTGTTTCTGGAGGATATACTTGAAATCTAGCCATTGTTTCCATGTGAGAAACTTTCCATATAATATTCACATGGCTAATTCTATTACTCACATGCCTGTTTCTCAGCCCTGACTCACCTAATTAGAATTATAGCTTATAATGTGCCTACCTCTACTCCAGCTCCTGGTCTTCCTTAATATGTTGTTTTTCTCCTGCATAGCACTTGTCACCTTCTGCTATATTTAATTTACTTATTATTATTATTATTTGGTACTGGGGATCAAACTTAGTCGTGCCTGCTAGGCAGGTGCTTATGCCACTAAGCTAAATCCGAAGCCCTATTTTTTGAGACAGGGTCTCACTATGCAGTTCAAGCTGGTCTTGAACTCACTTTGTTGCCCAGGCTGGTCTCGAACTCACAATGATCCTCCTGCCTCAGCCTCCTGAATGCTGGAATTAAAGGTGTGCACCACCATGCCCAGCCTTATTATTTTTATTGTTAGTTGATTTTCTGTGTTAGGATGTAAGCTTCACAAGGGGAGAAATTTTTGACTCTTTCATTACTTGATTTGCTCCAACAGCCTAAAAAATATCACCCAGTAGATTCTACATAAATATTTAATTAATTCAATGAATAGAACCTTCTCATTAATCTCATCCTCCTAAAGCTATGCATTTGTTGGACTTAATGTCTGTCATATTAAGACAAGAAATTTCAGGGAAATTTATGGCCTGATAGTTTAAGAAAATTGAAATTTAAAATTATGTTTTCAGTTCTGTTGGGCACAGCGTTCTTGTCAGGAAAAGTAGTTATTATGAACTTTTGTTTGAGTCTGTCAGAATATTGTCTGAAATACCTTTTAATATTATTCAGAAAGCTTTTAAAGAAAATGGTCCTAAATGGTAGAATGAGAAGAACACTACAGGAATTTGTTTGTATTTTAGTATTACTTCCCCCTCTTGCTGCATCCAGTGCAGCTGTTAAAATTCTTAGGTTGAAGGACAATGGAGGATGAAGAAAAAAAGACAAAAATCAGGAAACAGTGGGGAGCCCTCTCTCAGGATGGGAGAAAAGGAACTGCTCAATGACTGCAGCACATTTATTTATACATTTGGCAAGTTAATGTCACGTGACACGCCTCTGCGTAGTAACCTGTTTGCTTGGCTTGCCTCGGGCGCCTGGTATTCTCTTGGCTGGAACAGCTTGTTCACATGACTCTCCTCTTTGTTCTTGGGACTGGCCTTGCTCCAGCCCCATATGTATGATCAACCTCTGGCTTTAACTGCTCCTCACACCTTTTGGGGTTTTCAAGTAATAAATGTTCTTTATAGGTGATATAGTATATTAACTCCTCTGGTTTCCCTAACAGAATGCTACAGATTTTTTGTTTTAAACAACAGAAGTTAATTTTCGCACAGTTCTGGAGACTTAAGTCCAAGTTCAAGGTGTCATCAGGGTTAGTTTCTGGTGGACTCTCTTAGACATCATGCCGTAGTACTTTTTCACTTTACATTATATAAAATCAAGTCAGGGATTGTGAACACAGATATAACAGAAATGCAAGGTAATGGTAACTAACATTTCTTGAGCCCTAACTATTTGTCAGGTACTCTTCTAGGGATATGTACATAATGTATATCTATGATATACATATATTATATGTTTATTATACATATATTACATATATATTATACATACACTATATGTAATTATATATATTATCTGTATTGTCTTTCTTAATCTTCACAACTATTCTATAAAACATATACATTATTATCTCTATATTTTAGATGAATAGGGAAAAAAAGACAATGAGGACACAGAGTTAGTGGGTAGCTCCATTAGCATTGAGACACAGCTTTTGAAATGATTAAAGTGGGCCAGATGGCTACTGGGGTAAACTGCATAGAGCACATTGTATATAATGGGCAAAACACTGCTCATGAAGTGGTAGTATAGATCTTCTTTTATTTTTTGATGGCAGACAGAAGTAAGTGTGTATATATGTGTGTGTGTGTGTGTGTGTGTGTGTGTGTATGTGTGTGTGTAATGTTGACAATTTGGGACACAAACCAAAACACTTGAATCACACAAATGTTGTCTACAGATTGCATTTACCACAAATTTATGAAGCAGAGATTGTAATAGTGTTGTGGTGAGATGCAGAGGCTGAGAATAGGGCAAACAAGCTTTATTAACTGGGGGACAACATCTGAATTGAAGTCCAAAGTGTAGACCGCAGGATCACGTGCCTGGACATTATGTAGGGAATGATTTCTGGGTTTGAGATTTGCTCTTTATTTGGTGCAATTTTTGGTGCTAGGGGTGGGGACTAGGAGTGAATTTTGTGGTGAAAGGGACTTCCTGAGATGAATTAGTCTGGGACAGAGAACTGCCTCACGGCTGTTCAGTCTGCATGATTCAGCAAAGAGCAAATTGGGAGGGGTAGGCAGGAGGACTAAGGAGAGCTAAAATGGAGTCTATTTAAAATGGCATGTAGCTGCCACTTCAATAGTAGTATGGTACCTACATTTTAATTTTGGTAAATTTAAATTAGGACATTTTATATACTACATTTAGCTCAGTGCCTGGTGCATAATACTACATAAATGCTAGCTCTCATTAGTAGGATAAACATTTTCTCTAATCATCAAAATTTCCTGTAAGAATCATTTGCCATTGTTTTTATCCCAGGACTTTATAAGAATAATGCAGGGGTACATGAATATGTTGTAAAAATTCAGTGTAGACGCACGGAGAGTAAATGACCAGAGTTTCATTTACTTCCTATGCACATTTCCACTCTCTGTATACAGTGTAATCAAAAACTGTAAAGGCTATATTTATCTTTCTGATACTTTGTTTACCTAATACTTCTTGGAGATCTCCTAAAGTCAGTTTAAACAAAGTTACTTCATTCCTTTTGAAGGTTGCATGATATATCCTTTACTGTGGATGTATTATGATTTATTAAATTAGGCCTCTCAATTGTCCTTTAGCTAGTTTTCAATTTTTTGTTGTTACAAAAAAAGGACACATATCTTTGTGCATATCTGTGAACATTTCCCTAACTGGAATCCTGCAAGCAATTTCTGTGTTAAAAGCATATTAAGAATTTTCACAGCTATTCTACCTTTGCTAAATTTATTTTAGTAACTTTGTAATATACCATTTTGTAAATATACCTTTATTTACTATATTATTTTCTTATGATGACACATGTAGGCTGTTTCTAGTTCCTACCACTATAAATGAACCTGTGGTAAACATTTTTGTGAGAAGATTATATTTTTAAAAGATAAATACTTTATCTGAGAGGAAATACTTTAAGAGGAAGTTGTCAATAGGTAAGTAGGTCGCTGAGACTTTACTTTCTAAAAGCTATTAAAAGACCTATATGTACTAGCAATATATTATTCCTATAAAATTAGATAAAATCAAGGTTCAGCTTTTAAACTTAAGATTCTTAGAAACTTATAGTTTTATTTTATTTTAGGTGTTGTCATCTGTAATGAAGATCACTGTAGAAGAGAAGGTTGAGTAACACTGGGCCTGGATTCAAGACTTAGCAAGTTAAAATTAATCATTTCAGCTTTTGTGTTCTCATTTCATAATGCTTAATATTTAGGGAATGGAAATTAAAATTCAGTGTATACCAAAAATGTGCTAATATTCCTTTTGGCATTTTTTCTTTTCATATGAAAGAAGAGAGTAGGTAACTAAGAGCTATAGTTGTTCATATGAAATATACTAAATACAATTTTGTGATGTCAGTTCTTGGCATTATAATCTATATGACTGATTTAATTGTGGGCATTTGGATATCTGTCAGAGTTTTTCATGAAGGATAATATGTTTTTGGTGTTTTAACATTAAGTTTTATACTTTTTAGAACATTAGTAGCTCAGTGTTTTAGTTATTCTTGGTTCAAAACTGATTTGAAGAAACCAGGCCAAGAAAGTCAGCATTACTTTCTTCTACTTCATTACTTGCAAGGAAGAGTTTTTATAAGGTGAATCTTTTGATCACTAACATTGGTGTTCATTTATCCAAATATTAACTAGCTTTTTGTATCTGCAAAGTCAAATGGGCAAAGGTCCCCTATTTGTAAGTAGCACAAAGGTTATTTTCTCTTCCCCACTGGTGTTTATATGAGTCATTGCTATACTGTCAGACTTTTCCAGATTCATTAATACAGTATTTTAATTTACCTAATGAAGTTTCTTTATCTGCTGAGTATGTTGATCCTTTTATGTGCATTTTAAGTCTGATCGTGCAAATGTAGCCTATCATTTACAACTCTGAGAGAACACATTTTTAAAAATTACTTCTACCACTGATTTGACTAGTGAAAATTATGCTATAATCTGTAGGCATGTAGTTAGTTATGTGCAGAATCATAAAACAACCAAAACCAACTTTAAAAATCATATTAAAGCATTATCTTCTGGTTAAAAAAAACCTGGAAACTAAATAGGCCCTGAGAATTTCATGAATATCTGTACTTTTAATTTAATATGGTATTTTAATTATCATCTGAGGAAATATTCTTCTGTTCAATTTGGGGGCCTAATTTTTTTGAGTTCATTGTATATTCTAGATATTAGTCCTTTGTCTGAGGAACACCTGGAAATTTTTTTTCCCTACTCTGTGGGTTGTGTCTTCATTCTGTTGGTGGTTTCTTTCACTATGAAAAAGCTTTTTAGCAAGATGAGATCCAAGTTTTTGATTCTTTGTGATAGTTCCTCCATGATTGAGGTTTTGTTCATAAAGTCTTTGTCCAAACCTATATCTTCAAGAGTTTTACCTATTCTGTCTTACAGCAGACTTAATGTTTCTATTTTAATATTGAGATCTTTGATCCATTTCAGTTTTTGTTTAGTGCATGGTGAAAGATATGGGTGTAGTTTTAATCTTGGGAATGTGGCAAGCCAGTTTTCCCAGCACCATTTATTAAAGAGGGCATCTTTCTTCCAGTGAAGGTATTTGGCCACTTTGTCCAAGATAAGGTGGCTTAGTGTGTTTGGAGTTGTTTCTGCATCTTCAAATCTGTTCCATTTATCCTTGGTGCTGTTTTGTTTTTTTGCAGTACTATGCTGTTTTTTATCATGGTAGCTTTGTAGTATAATTTCAAGTCAGGGACTGTGGTGCCCACTGTTCTGCCTTTGTTGCCCAGAATTGCTGTTGCTAGTCTAGATGTCTTCTGGTTCCAAATGAATTTCAGGATTGTTTTCTCTAGTTCTGTGAGGTATGCTATTGGTGTTTTGTTGGGGATTGCATTAATTCTGTATAAGAGTTTTGGAAGTATGGCCATTTTCACTATATTGATTCTTTCTACCCAACAGCAAGGGATATGTTTTTGTTTTCTGATATCCTGTTCTCCTTTTTCAGAGTACTGTAGTTTTCAATGTATAGGTGTTTTACTTCATTAAATTGATTCTCAGGTATTTCATTTTTTTAGATGCTATTGTGAAAGCTGTTGTTTTCTTAATTTCTCTCACAGTGAGTTTGTTATTTGTATACAGAAAGACTATTGATTTTTAAGTATTGATTTTGTATCCTGCTATGCTGCCAAATTTGGTTATTAAATGTAGCAGTCTTTTGGTGGAGTTTTTGGGTCTTCAATGCAGAGTATCATATCATCTGTAAATAATGATAATTTAACTTCTTCCATTCCTATCTTTATTCCTTTTCTCTTATCTAATTGCTCTGTCTAATGTTTTAGAATGAGTTTCCAGTTTTTGTCCATTTAATATGATGTTGGCTATTGTTTTGTCATAGATGGCTTTTATCAGATTGAGATAAAGACCATCTATTCCAATTTTCTGGAGAGTTACAATCATGAGTAATTACAATTGTATTAGTGCTTATTTGAGTTTTCATGTTCATTACTATTTGTATTATATAGTTGGGTGCAATGATACTTGGTGAATATATTGATTGTTATCTCTAGATTTTTCCCTTTCAGTGATGTAGTGACTTTTGTCTCAATCAGTCTTGGCTTGAAATTCATTTTGCCTGCAAATAAAATAGTTACCCCTGTGTTTTTCAAGGATCCTATTGTATGATGTATTGTTTTCCATTGTCTGACTTTCAGTCTGTGGATTTCTTTTTGAATTAAATGTGGAACATATTTTTGGATCTTGCTTCTTGATCCATTCTGCCAGTCTGTTTCTTGTGATTGGCAAATTGAGACCATTTACATTGTTGTGATGTGACTGATACCTTTTGAGTGATATGTATTGAATAATACGTATTGTCTGGTATGACAAGCTGTGGTGACTATTAGTTTGCCACCTTTAACTACAGGAACTAGATTTGTTGTTATATAAAAAAATCTAAAACAATCCAGAAGATTGTGTACAGTCAGTATGGTGATTTTACCCTCAGGGGAGAAAACTTAGAAAGGGTTAGAGGGAAAATAGAGAAAGAGAAGATAAGAAAGAGATTAGAAGGAAAGCTGGGAGACAAAGAAAGAATATAAAAACTTTGGGAAACTGATGAAAAAGACAAGAGGGAAAGAGAAGGAAGAAATAAAAACAACAGAAGAAACAACAACAGCAACATCAACAACAACAACAACAAACTAGGAATAATGTTTATACTCATATGAATACAATCCAGGAAAAAAGGGAAAAAAAGCCAAAAAAAATGTGAAAAATAAACGTCCACTTCAGGGTATGTCTCTATTGTCATGGGTAGACAGAGTGGGCACACAGAGCCCAGAGCTGTGTTGATCAATCCCAGTAGATTTTTAGCAGGTTAGTGGGTAATCCCAGAAAGCCTGCACCATTAGTTCCACTGAAGTTCAGGCCGTTCCTGGCTGTGAGACTGGAACATGAGTTGTTCAGCCAGCAGCACTCTGTGTGCTTCCTGCCTGCTTGAACTTGATGCCCTTGCATCCTGAACTCAGCTCCTTGACATCCTGCCTCACCCCGACACTGGGAACCACTAGATTAAGCTAACCCACAGCTGCTCTGAGTTCCGAGTTCAGTTGGCCTCTGTCCAATATGGCAACTGGCCAATCATTGTCTCCTGGGGGACATTTGAACCCAAATAACTCACCAGTCACTGCAGTCCACTTCATCCACCTCTCTATTCCACTGGTATGTTTCTCCATGGAGGCTTCTAGAGTTGCCAGTAGTCACGCATGTGCAGGTGTGAGCCACTACTCCCATACCACAATCCAGGTTTCAGGGAGCGAAACTTCTTCTGCATTGCCGCTTCCTTCTTCTGCATTGAGGCCTCTCTCTTTGCTCTCTCTGTGGACTTCAATTCATGCATTAGATCCTTGCCAGGTCCCAGGGAGTCACTTGCCTCTTTTTTATTTTCCTCACACTGCTGTATTCCAGCATTTGGACACCAAATCTCAGCGAGGCTATTTCTCTGCCATCTCTTCCATATATATTTTTAAAAACATATTTACCATAGTTATTTTAAGTTTTTGTTTGTCTGTTTCAATGTCTGGATCATCTGTAGTTATATTTCTTCCTATTAACTGTTTTTAATCTTTGACATGAGCCACATTTTCCTGTTCATTTGTAAGCATGTTTTTATTGTGCTATGGACATCATAAGGTAGGATATTGATTGTTTGTAGAGACACCAGTTTCTGTTATCATGCTCTGATGAGAAAGCATTTAAATAATTGGCAAATTGCCTAGGTGTTTTTATAGAGGCTTGGTTAGCTTTCATAGGAAGATTAATTTTGCTTTTGACCTTGGTCCTGGGGAAAAATCTTGTAGTTCTGATGTATGGTTTTTGTGAACTATGGTGGATTGTCAGCTTGACTGACTTGGTAGCTGCCAAGGAAAAGTGTATTTCTGTAGGTGTCTAGATGGATCATAGAAGTGTGGCCTTGAGATTTATATCTGTCCCTTTATCTCTGGCACTGTTCTGCTAGGCTTCCCAGTCACCATGAACTAAGTGTCTTTGCTTGATGATATTCTTTCACTATGATAGTTTGGTCTTGGAGCCAGATTACCATGAACTGAATCCCTTAAATCATTAATTAAATTAAAGCTCTCCTCATTTAAGTTATGGGCATCAGATATTGTGTCTCAATGATGGAAGAGCTGACTATTACGGGTTTTCACTCCTAAGGCATGGCATTTTTGATGTTTTGGGGAAATTCTTGAGATACTTACCAAGCTGTTTTAATTTGGAGAGACTCCATTTTTAAACTGTTCCCTCTAATAGTTGCTGAAATCTTCTCAGATTCCTTCTAGCTGTTTTTTCTCAGTTTCTTGGAGTCTCAGCCCACATATGTACCTTAAGTGGTCAGTGAAGGATTTGAGTGAAAGACATGCAAATTTTGGTCTTCTATGATCGGTGGCTCCCTCTTTTCTGAGATCCTCCATTAAATTTTAACCACTTTGATAGGCCAAGACTTAGTCTTCTGATTCTTTGGGTGAGAAGATAATGACTCATTTTTTGAACTGTGTCTGCTTTCTGCTTTTTGGACTGTAGGGTGCCTTTAGAATAAAAGATAAATGTACATCTCTTGTAGTGTGATTCCCTTCTTTCAAGGCTTGAGTGCCCTCAAATTTCTTATTTTTGGGCTTTATCATTGTTACTAGCAGGAGAGTTTACCTGATAAATGGTGATTCATCATTATTAGGAGGTAGGCCTTTTTTACTTCAAATATAAGGAAATGTAGAGATAGTTGGGCATGGTGGCACCTGCCTGAAATCCCAGAACTCAGGAGGCTGAAGCAGGAGGATTGTTGTGAGTTCGAGGCCCCTGTGGGCTACACAGTGAGTTTAAGGCCAGCATGGAATATTATAGCAAGACCCTGTCTCAGAAAGAAAATAATATGGGGGAATAAATTGTGCTAAGTATACACCCTTACCCCCTCATCAACTTATTCACCATTTGTCCCATGAAAGTAAAACAATGTTCTAATGGTTAAGAAATTATATTCATACTGTCTTTCTCATGAAATTAGCCCCAAATAAGTAGAACTTTGCATAGATTTGCCATTGATTTCTGCAATGTTAGAAAAAAATCTCTGAAGTCACTAGAAATGTGAATGTGCACATTCCTAAACAGCCCTGTCTGGTTTTTAATAGGCATTTACATAACATTTAACATGTGTTAAAGGTACAGGTCTAGGAACTTTATATATTGACTCATTTAATATTCATATTAACCCAGTGAGGCTAGGTATGATGATTATCACTATTTTCTAGATGTGGAAAGTTGAATCACAGAGAGATTAAGCTAGGAAATAAGTGATGGAGCCAAGATCTGAACACAGGCACTCTGGCATAATTAGTGTACACTCCTTTATTGATTGAAATGGGATCTCACTGTGTTGCCCAGACTGGTCTCAAACTTCTAGTCTCAAATGATTCTCTTACTTCAGCCTGCAAAGCTGTCTAGGAGTATAAGCATAAACCACCATGCCCTGCTGGTCTGAACTCTTTAACTACTGTGTTCTGTTTTCTCTCCCCATCTGCTGCCTATACTACTTGCCCTGCATATGTACTGTTAATATATGTGTCTTTTTCAAGTTTTTTGGTATTATCTATCCTATTGGTTTATAAGCTACTTCAAAAATAAGAACAGCATGCTTCCTGTTGTGATAGATACTCTGAAAAGACTCAAACACGACTACCCTTTTTCTTGCCAGTAAATCTAGGTAGTATTAGTCATTTTTTCTTCTGTATGATACTTATATTTGTAATGTATATTTATTTCTTCTACCTTGTATTGCTACTAGTAGTTTAGACTTGACATTCTCATTAGGTTAAGATCATTGAGGATAGACACTATGCTTTTACCTCCTTCCCCTCGAAGATTGAACTCAAGGCTTTGAGAATACTAAGCAAGCACTGTACCACTGAGCTACTCCCCCATGCTGTTTTTTAAAAAACCTTTTTGTTTTGTTTTGTTTTGTTTTGTTTTGTTTTAAGACAGAGTCTCACAGTATAGTCCAGGCTGGCCTTAAACTCACTGTGTACCCTATGCTGGCCTTGAATTTTCAGCAGTCCTACTTTGGGCTCCCCAGAGCTGGGATTAGGATTACAAGTTTGCACCACCATGCCTGGCTATTACTTATTTTTGAGACTCAGTCTTGCTAAGTTGTCCAGGCTGGCCTGAAAATTGTAATCCTCATGACTCAGCCTTTTGAGTAGTTTGGGATTACAGGTGTCTGCCATTGTACTTGTCTCAGTCATCACTTTTGTAGGCATTCTTCTCTAACCTGGTATCTATGCTATATTGAATGCAATAGCTCATGTTATTCCAAAACTATAATGGTTAAAAATACTTCTATTTTTTTTTAGATTTGAAATCTTTGTACATCCGTATATGTATGCTTTTTACAATAAGAATAGTTTATTTTTGTATTTTGCTTTCAATTCTCTGAAGTCTTTCCATATCTACTATCCTTTTATGGAAAAATGTCATAAACTATTATTTATTCATTTAGTAGTTTTTTGAGGACCTATTATGTGCCAGCTACTATTCTAATTGCAATTGATAAATCAAAGTCCCTCTTTTTACATAGGTTACGTTGTTGTAAGAAAGTAAATATAATTAACCAAAATAAATAATGTATCACATGGTATTTTGAAGAACAATAGTGGTAAAGACAATATGATGGAGAGTAGTACTTTGTATACTATGATCTGTAAGTCTTCTATGAAGAAGGGACAATTAAGTAGAGATGTGAATGAAGTTAAGGAATGAACTTTGAAAATCTCTGGTTCAGGAGAGTTCCAAGCAGATGGATTAGCAAAGACAAAGGCCTTCAGTTTGTGAAGAATGGCAAGGAGCTGCACTGGGACTATGGGAAGAATGAGATGGAAAGGCAGTGGTAGTAGTGTGTTGGGGAAGCAGGCCACAGAGGGATTTGCAAAATATGGTAAGAATTTGAGTTTTATTCTAAGTTTGATGGAAATCATTGGAACATTTTGATCAGAGAAGGGACATAGGAGCTGTATCAAGTAGGTTCAATATGCTATGCAGATAGCAGGTTATATAGGGAGCAAGAGAAGAATCAGAGACCAATTAAGAGGCTATTGAAATATTCTAGGCCAGAGAGTTGGCTGCTTAAACTAGGATAGTACCACTGGAGGTGGTAAGAAGTATTTAGATCTGGATACACAGTAAGTTCTTGACTTATGAACATTTGAGTTAGTAACTCTCACAGGTATACTGTATAAGACTCACTTTGTCAGATACAAATGAGTCTGATTTATGAATGTTCTCCTGGAACAGGATGTGTTTGTAAGTCAGGGACTTTACTGTATTAGATATTAGAACCAAGAGCCAAGAGAACTTACTGAGGAATAGGACCTGAGAAATTTCCACATTTTGGGTCTAAGAAACATGGTGTGTATTAGCACTTTTCTCTGAAATAGAGTATTTATCACTGCCTTTATTTTATATATGAGGAAACTAAGGTATAAATAGGGAACTTTGGTAAGTTTTGGTTGCCTTACTGCTAGCCTTAGGTATTTTCTAAATAAGTGCCTCATTGTTTTATTGTTAATTTTACCTTTATAGTCACAGCTCATGTTCATTTAAAAATTCTTTTAAAAGAGAAGCCTGAGGAAGGACTTTTAAGAGTCTGAAATTTTATATATTTGCTAGCTTTGAAGTAGTCAAAGAGACCAAAAATAAGTTTGCCAAGTTAAATTGAAAGGAGATTCAATCTCATCTTTAACCCTCACCTTCTCTTAAAGCAATATATATATATATATATGTGCTATAGTTAAGATAAATTGTGTGAAGTGAAATTGCAGTTTCTTTTGGAAAGTAGAGGTTAAGACTAGGATTCATGAGGTCCAGGTTTGGGTCCTGCCTTCCTCCCCCTTCTCTGTGTAACTATTAGGAAATCACTCTACATTCTCAGCCTTAGGTTTCTCATCTGTGAAACAGGAATGATATATAATCATCTCAGATAGTTCTTGTGAAGATGAAATGTGATCATGTATGGTTAACAGATCTACTGTACAATTGGCACATCAAATAGACATTAAAAATTTATGAAGTCAGAATCTCAGTAAACCTACCATAAAATTTATTTACAAAATCTCTTAGTAGACCAAGGGTTGGAAAGTTTCTGTAGTTAGACACATTCTGATTTTTTTTCTGGGCATGGTGGTGCATGCCTGTAATTCCAGAACTTGGGAGGCTGATGCAAAAGAATCATGAGTTCAAGGCCAGCTTGGGCTACATAGAGAACTCAAGGCTAGCCTACACTATACATAGAGACCCTATCTCAAAACAAAACAAAACAAAGACCCCCAAACCTCCAAAATTATAATATATATTAACATGCTTAATAATATATAAAGTTGAGGAGAATAGGAAGAGGGAGCATGGGGCAGAGTACTGCAGAATACTGATTTAACAATAAGTACTAATTTACAGCTGGGACTAAGAAGTACCTGTGTGCTGTTGTGCAAGAGAATGACTATAGATAAGAATGACTATAGATATGACTAGGTGTGATCTGAAGTACAGTAAGTGCTTAAATTAAAAAATATTTATTATAGCAAAAGACACATTGGCATTAATCCTCCTCAACATACTCCCCCTTGCTTCAAACACTTACCCCATTGTTTTTGCCACTTTCTAAAGCAGTTCTGGAATTTGTATTTTGTGAGTGTCTTTAGTTGCTCTGTTGTGGCTGCCTTAAAGTCCTGAATCAATTCAAAATGCTTACTTTTCATGGCCATTTTGACTTTGAGGAAGAACCAGAAGTCACACAGTGCCAGATCTAGTGAGTGAGGACACACTAAAGTGTCTTTTGTATAAGCTTACCCATCTTTCAGATGCTACTAGGCAGCACTATACTTTGATTGCACCCCATAAAGACACTAATGAAGGAGGACTTCCAGAACTGCTTCAGAAAGTGACAAGAATAATGGCATAAGGGTGTTTGAAATTAAGGGGAATATTTTAAAAAGGGTTAATGGCAATTTGTCTTTTACGGTAATTTTAAAATTTAAATATTCAGTGTATATTTTGATAATCTGTTACATATTTCTAAAAGCTGGAAAAAGGATTTTGAGTGTTTTCACCATAAAGTATGAATCTTTGAGGAGATACATGTATTTAGCCTGTTTTAAATATTACACAGTGTATACATGCATTGAAACATCTATCATATCTCATAAATATGCATAATTTTGTTTTTATGTATCATTTAAAATAAATTTATAAAAATATATGACTGAAGATAAATGTTCACTTTTTTTTACAGGTATTGGTTTGCCTTGAAAAGAGGTTACTGTGTGGCTTTCAAATATAGTGGCAAAACTAATAACTTTATGGTTGAACAAATTGGCCCACTTAAGGAGGTTACAGATGCAGTGACTGATTTGAGCATGCTCAGACTCTTTGAGACTTTGCTGGAAGGCTATGTACAACTCCTTATTTAGCTCTACATCCTTTTAGAGCATGGTCAACCAAATCTCAGTCAATGTAAGTCTTTCTTTATTCTGTTTATTAGACAGATGCCACTGAGATCATGTGTCAATTATGTAACTCTCAGGTAGGTTTTAGAATTTTTTAAAAATGTAACTTCATGTTTAAAATTTTAACATTTTTATTAGCACATGTTTGCAGTCCATAATGATTATATTCATTGTGGGGAATTTGTCCATGTACCTAACACGTCTCAATTCTTATGTTTTAGAATTCTTTTAATCCTTTGAAGAAAGCAGTATGTTTTAAAAAGGAAGCTCAGTAACATGGTTCAGATAACAAATGTCCTTTCTGAAATTCATTACTATATGTAATCAGTATGCAGTATTAATAAATGTTTCGAAGCACAAAAGAAAAGATATATTGTTTCCTGTTCTTTTCTTTCCCTTTCTTCCTCTGCCAAAAAAGGAAGCTAAAAGTGTCAGTTATTTGATGGCTCTTTTAGAAAAATTTTAAAAAGCATATACCCTTTTTTATTTAACACAAATAGTAACAAAGATAAATTTTGCATTTAACAGTGTATCTCAGAGAAGTAGCTATTTCTTACAGAAATATTTTCCTTATTCCTTTTAATTTTTCTGCAGAGTGTTACAAATTATAGATACATTATAATTTATTTAACAAGTTCTCTGTGTTACTTTAGGTTGTTTCTAGTATTTTACTATTAAATGCTGGAATAATCTTATGCATCTCTATGTTATAGTTCTGTCCCTATTCTTATAATTTCTTCTTGAACATGAGGTAAGTTAGTTAAAAATAGCAAGAAATGTGACATAATCCAATTGTTTAACAATAGAGGAATTGCTAAATGTGTTATTGTAGACTGTTAGAATGAAACATTATGTAGCCATTAGAAAAAAAGTTTGCAAAGTTTAGATGACATAAAAAAGTAATTACAAAATGTAGACAAAAAGTAGTTAGCTTGTAAAATTTTCTATTAGCATACTTTTAAGCACACAAAGAAATTGTTATATTGGAAAATATTCTAAAATATAAAATGTGGTTGCTTCTTGGGTAATGAGATTTTGAGTATTTTTCATCTTTATTGCTGTTCTGGGCATCCATATTTCTTTCAGTAAATATTGTACTGTCATAGAACGTTGTTCAGAATGTAGAAATAAATCAGCTTATATATAGAAGCACTTCAGAACACTGAACATATTCTTTTATCCCAGCTCCTTCTGAAATCACACTAAAAAGAGGATAAAAATCAAGGTCAATATGAATACATAAGGATAAAGAGATTATATACTTAGAAATATCTGAAAGTGTTCGTATGATGGAAAGGAGATGGAAAACAGTTTATTTGAATCAACCTTACCATGAAAAGGGTCATTAATTTAGTCAACCCTTCCACTGAAAGTATTTAATGGTACTGGATAAAATATTTTTAAGTCTTCCTAAAATATAAAATATCTGATATAATGGTCCAA